>PVJO010004239.1:0-112447 GCA_004026905.1 Hystrix cristata | reverse complement strand
AGAGGGGAAAGGGAAAATATGGAAAATGATGAATGAACCTGCTGTAAATAGGGAGGGAGGGTGCAGAGGGGAGGGGGGAGAGGGGGGAGAACCAAGATACATCATGTATAGGTACAGAATTAATGTAATGAATGTGACCATTGTATGTAGAATGTACCAATACATGTTCTTGGTTTAAAATAAAAAAAAATAAAAAAAAAAAGATGACAAACTGTGATGAAGGATGCTGAGGGGACAATAGTGAGAACCTGTTTCAGAGAAGCTTCTGGGAAAGTGTTTGTGAGGATGGGCGAATTTAACCTGCATACCGGTGCTGAGAAGGAGCCAGTGGGGAGACTTCCGGACAGGCAAACATGGCGGGTGCAGTGATTTGGAGGAAAGAAGAATGTTGTGCCTCAGGTTCTGAAGGGATCCCAGGTGGGCAGGGATGCTGAATGAGTGGAAGTGGTTCACACAGAAAGAGCTGAAAGCTTCTCTGTAACCTTCACAATCATCTGTGAGGTGGGTTACTGTTGTCTTTCTAAGTTTTCAGGAAAAGGAATAGAAGGATAAAGAAGTTACATGATTAACTAACTGGCCTGCCACACAGGTAATAAACAGGAGAGGCAGTATTTAAGCCCAAATAGTCTGGCTCCTCCTGTACACAACACCACTACATGGTACTGTCATACTACCAGGGAAAGACTCAAAGCTTCCCCTCTGTTCACAGAAAAAGAGGACATCTCTTTCCTTGGGCAGATGTTCCTGATTTGAGGTCACTTGATCCCTCCCTCCTACAAGGATTGAATCCCATGGAACGAATTAATTTGGATAGAAAAGCATTCACACGTACATATGTGTGTATCTTCATTTTAACCAATATCTTCCCAAAATTTTAATTATTTTTCTATTATGAATATGCCTACACTCATAATACCTTGATAATCTGCATAAGACATTCATTGTCACTAGAATCATGAGTAATATTTTGTCATGTAAGACTTGGGGAAGATATCTTGAAATACCATTTGTACTCATCACTGCTTTCGAGTGGTAGTAGTTGCTATTCATGCTAATAAATCCTATTATTTAGTGCATTGATAAAGATGCACATATATTGTACTGTCACAATTCTTAATTGCTTTGGTGCTTTTCAGTATAATTTGTTTATTTCATAACTGTTTAAATTTTCTTTTACATACATCAAAACATTCTTGAGAGTGGACCTGCAGGCATCACCAGACAGCAGAGGAGGCCTTGGCACAAAAACGAAAGTTAGGCTCCCTCCCTTAATCCTTTGTGTATTCAAACTTTTGCCCTTCTTCCCCACGGTATCCGTGTGGGTCACCTGTATTTTTTCATGTCCCATTCCATTTTCTCCACTATTTTCAGCCATTCACTCCAAGCTTCTTCTCACAAGACGGTCACTGTCATATCACTAAGGTCTTCTGATTTCTCTGAGATCTGTAGAATTTTGCAGCAGTTGATCATTTTTTCTTCAAGGGACTTTATCATGCTTCATGCTCTCCTTTTACTTACTTTGCATTTTCTTTACAGGCTCTCAGTCCTTTAAAAATAACGTTCCAGGTTTCTTCTCAGAAAACCACATCACCTGCACCTACAGATGCCAATCTATTTAGTCCCAGCTGTCCAAAGAAAATTTTCACATTCATATCCTAGAGGCACCTCAAACTCAGCACATCAAAGTTGAATCATTGATTGTCTCAACCACCAAACCTCTTTTCTCCTGCATGCGTGTTTTATTATTGGCACCAGTCTCTTCCTGATCTCTCCAGGTTGCCCTGAAGTTCATCTTCTCTCTCACCACTCTTTCTGTTGAACACAGCTCCCCTTGGTTTCCATCATCGAAGAAATGGGCTGGAACTGGCTCAACTTCTACATCATGTGTAGTAATTGGACAGCAGTAAACATTCTAAGTGTAAGTTTTACGAGTATAGTGTCAATTTATAAATTACTCTGTAGTTTTCACTATCTTTCCCTGGGCCATAGCCTCTACCAGGTGTGTGATGGCTGAGTTATAAATTAAAATTTTAGTGATTTTTCTTTCTCAGTGTGGAACATACTTTGAAGCACAGCAAGACAAACGCCTTCCTCTGCTAACTAGCGGTTTCTCACCTTTCCTTGACTGGGCATGCGGCAAATGAGCCAGGAAAGTCCCGACTGAGCCAAAACTGCCGCAAGCTGGCCCTCACCCTCAACAGGGTCTTCAGACATCGCCCCCAGCCGCCCTCATTGCTGGAGGAAGCCCGCCAGCAGCAGACGCACCTGTGTCCTTCTTCAAACTTGTATTTTCTTTAACTCACAGTAATCTAGCCATAGCTCCAGATTTGGCCTAGAGAAGTGCTTCCCCCTTTGAAGTGACCTTTTTGAGGGACTTAGGTTCTCCACACCAGTTCACTCATGGAGA
Organism: Hystrix cristata; assembly: GCA_004026905.1. Taxonomy (NCBI): domain Eukaryota; kingdom Metazoa; phylum Chordata; class Mammalia; order Rodentia; family Hystricidae; genus Hystrix; species Hystrix cristata. The sequence continues at coordinate 110,040 of PVJO010004239.1, read as the reverse complement.
AGGGGCCGGAAATGGTCCACAGGAAGTGCTCATGGCAAACACGATAGCAGACTGTCCTTGGTCTCAGAGTCTCTCATTTAGTCTGCCCCTGGAGCAGTGGTCAAGCTCAGCTCTGGCTCTTTAGGTTTCTTGCCTCACTGCCAGGCTCTTGGAGACAGGCCGTCTTGCTGAGTACATCTCTCCAGACTTGGGGGCAGGAAGCAGCGCCTCCTTTTCCTCTCTGTGACAGCAAGGGGGTAAATGCTTGCTGGCGCTGTGCACGGACTTACTGTTTTAGGGCTCAATTCGCAGGGAGGGAGACAAGACACCACTCACAAAGATAAATTAAGTTATTTAATAACAATAAAGAAAGTAAGGAAAAAGGGGGAAACTCTAGGAAATCATACCACCAATCCATCGTTTCTATCACTGGCAATCACAGCACAGGAGTAGTTCAAGCAGAGATCTTAACTTTTGCTGGAGAAGCAGCAGCCACGTGGGACGCAAGAAGAAAACAGCAGGCTTGGAGGTGCAACCAACAGCAACCCCCATCAGATGCACAGAGATATCCAGCAGCCTCAAGGGCCTGAAAGATGAACTGAGAGAGCCAGACCTGGTGCTGCGCCCATATTTATCTATGTTGTGACAAAGGAATGCCCCCCTCTGGGAAATGGGTGTGCACAACTTTACCTCAGGCCGGGTCTGGCTAGGACCTGGGACTTGGCCAGAGTGCATATCAAAGTAAATTCTTTTTTGACAGGAAAACTGTTCCTGCTGGATTAGCCAGACCTTGGAAGAACAGGCTCCCACTGGGAAAGTTAGACCTTTATCAGAACACAGGCTTTCAACCAACTCTCAATAACCATATAATGAATCTTACACTCTCCTTCAAGGAAAAACAACCAATTACAGGGATGAGGGGATCCTGCTCAGATCTTGTTATAGAAAACCTCCTTCTAGAACTTATTCATTGAAATATAACATTTTCTATGTAGCTGTATTAATTGTACAGCTTGTTGGGTTTTGACATGTGGAACACACCCACATCACTACCATCCAGATCGAGAAATACAGCATTACTAGCACCCCAAGAGTCCCTCTTGTTGCTGCTTTCCAGCTACCACCCTCCCCTCAAAGGGTAAATATGATGCTGTATTCCAATAGTAAAGAATAGACTCGTCTGTTCTGTGTACTTAAGTGGAATCATGCGTTATGTATGCAGTGTCTGCCTCTTTCATTCAACATTTTCATCATGAGATTCATTTGTGTTGTCTGCAGTTTTATAGTATTTATTCCTCTAAAGTGTTTAGTAGGTAAGCATGTCTCTCTGTCCTGTATGGACATGCCAGGAGTAGAGATGCTGGGCTGTAGTCTTGGTACACTGTATTTCTTTGCTAGAGCTGCCATAACAAAAGGCCATAGATTGTGTGTCTTAAACACCAGAAATTTATTTTCTCCCAATTCCAGAAGCTGACAGTCTGAGATCGAGATGTTTGTGGGCACATTTCTTCTGAGGCTTCTCTTTGGCTTGGAGAAAGCTGTCTCTTCCTTGTGTCTTTATATGGTTTTTCCTATGTATGTTTGCGTTCAAATTTCCCCTTTTTATAAGGATTCCATCCCACTGTAATTAGTGCCCTCTCTAATTACCTCGCTTCAGTTTAATTACCTTCTTAAACCTCTAACTTTAAATATAGTCATAGTCTGGGATCCTGGGGGTTAGGCTATTAACATGTGAGTTTTGGAGAAAGACACAATTCAGCACGTTAGATGTATTTTCGTGTATTCCATAGATTTCTCCAAATGGCGGTACCAATAGTGCATCCTTACCACCACTTGCTGTTTCTGGTGTTTTAAATAAATATTCCGTAAACACAACGTTCATGTGCTATCGATATAGCCAAGAGGGGCAGGAGAATGCTCTCCATACCTCTCTTCAAACCTTGAGTATCTGCTGCCTTCAAGCATCCTGGAAACTTTCACTGTCACCTCCTGTCAGCTAGTTCTAAAATTCAGATTTTTTAAAATGCCATTGGGCAGAAAAATAAGCTGGCTGTGTCAGCACCATTCGTTTCGGTTTTGAATCTTCACTGGCCCTCCCTGGGCATTTCGGGAGTAACTTGCACCAAAAAGAAGATAGTGCCGGCAGTATATAAGCAATGCATTTCATTCTGCTCTCGGGACCGCAGCGGTGAGATTAAGCTTGGTGGTTACTCCTCTCCCCAGGTGTTGCCCCACCACCACCTCCAGGAGGTGTGGGCCGTCTTGGTGATGGACGATGCTCGGGTTTGGCCTGAAATGGTTGGTCCTTCCTCATCCCTCCGCCAGAGCTGGGGTTCCGTTTTGCTTTCCCAACACCATCTTTAATTGGCAGCTCTGGCAGGGCTCTTCCGAACCTTCAGATGGCAGGTGAGACCCCACGAAGTCCACTTTGAAAGGATTATTTTAAAACAGTTATCCAGAGGCCCCCGAGGACCCACCTCTGAGTAGCTAGTCTGTGCAACATCAGCACCACCTCCTGGGATTGTCTTTATGACACTTTCACTCCCTCTGGGGAAAATCCATGCTCAAGAATTTAGGAGTTCTAAGGGAAGCTTTGTTAATGCAAAGGGTGGAACTAAACTGAAATTTCAAGGAGTAAGCAGATCTGTATGGAGCTGATATGTTAATCCAGTGAGTAGGTTTGTCTTTTTCCTGGGTGCCAAAATTTTAGAACTTAAAGACAAGAATAGGACTTTGTACACTTTGGGGGTCTTGTTTTTGTTTTTGTTGTTGTTATTTTAGAAGAACTACAGAAAAATAATTAGAAAATTAACAGCATCCACAAAAAGCACATTGCAGTGGTTGCCTCTGAATGTATCTCTGCAGGAATGAGATACTAAGCCAGTCTTTGAAAGCTGCCAGTCAGAAAACAGAAAAAGAATCTTTCTAAAATATGAGGTAATCAGTTATGCTGTGAAGTGTGAGGAGCAGGGCACTGGATAACAATGTACATTTAATTAATCTAGTTCTATCATTCTACTTATTGCATAAAGCAAAAATAAAATATCTCAGGTTTTTAAAGTTTCTTTCTTTTAAAAGTTTTTCTTTTAAAGTTTCTTTCTTTTAAAATAAAGCTATTTGGCATTTATCTCAGAGAAATGAAAATCTATGTTCATGCAAAAAACAAAATGCAGAACTGTATACTGATGTTTATAGCAGCTTTATTCATAATAGCCAAAGACTGGAAACAATTCACATATCCTTCTGGAGGTGTAAGGTTAAGAAAATTTTGGTATATCCAGCCATGGCATGCTATTTAGCAATAAGAAGGAACTATTGATACATGACAGCAAGCTGGCTAGATGCCAAGGGAATCATGCTGAGTGAGGAAAAAAAGCCATTTCAGAAAGTTAAATACTATCTGATTCCACGTATAACATTCTTAAAGTTAAAAAAAAATTATATGAGTGGAGAAAAAATTGGTGGTTGCAAGAGTTAGGGGTAGGGAGTGGGCGATGGATGTGGCTCTAAAAGGATAGTGTAGAGAATCCCCGCTGGTAACAGAATGCCTCTGCAGACCACAGGTGTGATAAATTTCCACAGAGGCATGTACACACACATGCACACGTGCATATACGTGCACACACGCATACACATGCACACAGGCACATACAAAATCAATGGATTATATCAATAACAGTTTCCTAGCTTTGCTATTCCCACAACCTCCTTGTATATTATTCTGTGAATTCCTATGAATCTGTGATTATTTCAAAACAAAAAGTAAAAAAAAGAAAGCAGGTGTATTTTATAGCTTCAGGTTTCCCCTGGCTATAGTCACATCCTAGTTAATGAATGATATTTAGATTTCACTTTGGTCTATAGAATTTATGACTTTAAGTAGTTCAGTAGATAAAGGAGAAAATATATAGAAAATACCAAGCCTATATTTGCTTTTGCCACTTAAATTAATGAAGAGAGTGAAATCTGGAATAGAGATATGAAGATGCTTTAGAATGATACTTTCTTTTCAATTTTAGCAGGATTAGAGACAAACATCACCTCAAAAATCTTTGCCTTGAATCTCTTTCAAAATTACTCATCAACATGGAATCCCCTTTCTCCTTCCTTCATCTCTCCCTCTTCTTCCCTCCTTCCATCACCCCACCACACAGACACACCATTGTTTATACATACATATATATCTGTATATAAACATATAAAAATACACACATATACACACTGACCCACTCTTGGAAGCTTGATCATCACTAAATTACTGTCCAGAGTGAAGACTTTTATAAATTTGAGCATTTGCTCTTTCCAAAAAATCATATAAAGCAAGGCAGCTCTTTCAGACTTAGAGAATAATACAAGAAATAAGGCCGCAGGAGCTGCTTCTCCAAAGATGTGTGACCTGACCCTCTCTGTTTCGCCCCTCCTCCCAGCCAGCACCTTAGCCTGAAGGAACAGTTTTGCTCTTTGAAGTCACTTGTTACACGTCCTGTCTGCTATCCCATGGAGCCCTTGTGTGACAGAATTTCTATAGAAAAAGGGAATCGTCTGCTAATTTCTGTGTACTTCTTGATCAGTCTTGGCACTTTGAGATTGCCAGCAGAGTCACTGCAGGAAAGGGTGGAGGAGGAAGGGCAGGTCTCCTAGGTCCATCTTGGAGGATCTCCAACACCATCACCTTCGCTGTTGGAGCTGTTGTTCCGGACTTGGCCAAGTGAAGAAACAGGAGGGAAGAAAAGCCAAAACACCTTCCCGCTACTTGTAAATTAGCAAATTACCATCAGATTATCTAATTTTCCTCCCCACCGCACTCACACCTGCATGCCATCAATGCTTCCAGCAAAGATGTCAATACAGGAGCATAAATTGGTTTATATTTCATGTAGATTTTTAGTTTGAGTGTGTGGGTGTTTATGAGAGAGGAAATGTCTTCCTAATTTCCCACAGTAGACATGAGACCAGGAGAGAATCTCATAAAAGCCTGCATTAATGATTTTATACCAGTGGCTCTCGATGGAAGAGAAAACTCCAATCTTGAGATTCATTTAAAATAATCATATATTTAATAAAATCATGTAGATTCAAATTCTAAATTCTCTTCCATGGTTATCCCACACCCTTGTTTAGTCTTCTTAAGAAAGGACAAGACTTCTCAGTCATAACTGTGGGAATATTCTCATTTCATTTAAGAATAAAGCACAGTGACTCAGTTTCCCTTGCCTGTTCTGTACCTCATCTACAGTCTAGTCAGGAAGGAGCAAGACTTTTTAAAGTTAGGCCAGCTTTTGAACCTAGTTCTGATTCTTGCTGAATAATTCATACTGATTTTTACTCAGACACATTATTTCTCCTGTCTGAAACTCAGCTTCCTCAGTTATACAGGTTAGATAAAATCATTACCAAAATGATTTTTGTATTAGGCATTATACCTAAAAATGCACAGAACATGTTCTATAGGGAAATTCATTGCAAATGGTTTAATAGAAACTGTAGTTGGATGTGGGAATGGTAGAAGTTGGGGAAGGGAGGAATGTACATATATAACAAGGAGACAGACGAACTATTCTAAAACAATATATAATTAAATGTTGTAAATGCTAAAAGAGTGTAAAGAACAAAAGCAAGGATGAAGTGGTCGTGCAAACATTGGTGAGTTGAGACATGCTGTAGGCATCGAAGGGCATAAGGACTGGAGACAAGGAGGAGGCAAGGAGGCCATTCAGTAGCAGTGGGAATGCAGGCTGGATCTGACAGATGTTGTCTGGGGGACTCTGATAACCTCTGAGAGAAGCAGGAAGCAAGAAGGAAAGGGGAGTGGGCACCACAATATCAATCACTGTCATAGTCAGAGAGTGTTCACAGTTGATGAAAGGGCAAAAAAGCAGCCACAAATTCCAAGCAGCTATATAACATGATGAAAATGGCAGTTGCTGAAAATTAAGAGAATGTGTGGGGAAAGGGAGAGACCTCTAACTTGTTGTTAAATAGCATAATGCAAACACATTTCTAAGACAAATAAGATTGAAGAGGCTACCCTGTTTCGTGCCCAAGTGTAAGAAGAATCATCGGATGGTAGTAAATACAGAACCCTGAGAGAAGGTACAGTGGATGACTGATTACCTTCTGGGCATACTGAATTTGAGGTAATAGGAAAAGTTGAAAACAAAATGATTGTCATGCTGTTGAAAGTAAGATTGTAGTTAGTTGTCCTAAGGAATTAACTAGAAGAAAAAAAAGCCTTTTGTGGTTATAAAAAAATAATAAAGTAGTACTTTTGTGTGTTTTTTGTTTGTTTGTTTGTTTGTGTGTGTGTGTGTGTATGCTGGGGATCAAACTCAGAGCCTTGCACTTGCTAGACAAGTGCTCTCCCACTAATCTCCAATCCTCATAGTGAATTTTGAAATCAGGTGAAAGGGTAGCTCTCCCAGGGAGGGAATGAAAAAAACAAGAGAAAAGAGTTCCATAGAAGGAAGATCACAGTGCAGGGACAGCAAAAGAAAAAATAATCCAAGAAAACCAAAATGAGGGATTTCTTCTGGGAGATTTTATGAGGACTGAGACCTATATGAACCCTAAGTGCACACGAACCTCTCATTTATGTCTTGTTTTCAAACACTTAGACCTGCTTTGCAATGAGTCTGAAACTTAGTGAGTCTAGCAAAGTACATCTTATAGAAATACTGTAAAATAGGTATCAACAAATTTCAAAGAACTAGATAGTAAATATTTTGTGCTTTGTGAGCCAAATGTTTGTCCAGTCTGTTGTCATATTCAGCTCTCTTGTAACCCAAAAGCATTCAGAAGTGATGTGTAAATTAATGTGTTTGGCTGTGTTTCAATAAAAATTTGTAGAAACGGGTAGTGGGCCAAATTTGTACCATAGGCCATAGTTTGCTGATGCCTGCTCTAGAATGTATACAACTCCAACCCCAGTCATTACTCCATAATCCAAAGGGGAGACAGCGCAGCCTGTACATCTAGTTTCTCCAGATTCTATTGTCTGTGTTTGCAATATCCTACCTTGACATATACCTTCTTATAATAAGCAAGCAATTGGCATATATCCGAAAGGTGTCTTGAGATTGGAAGAAATTCAGAACTCAGCTGTGGTATAGTCACTGTCGATATAATGAAATACAAAATATTCTATTCCCAACCAGTACACCATGAGGCTTTAATTTACAGAATATACAATGATAGAGCATTGAAATTCTGATGCACCATTCTAGTGGCAAATCTTAAGTGAAAGCAGACAAATATGTTCGGTCTGCTTATGTAACAATTACCGTAATGGGAGTGGAAAATAGTACAAATTCCTCAGAGTTCTCATTATTTTAAGAATTCCACTTTGGGCCCTCCAGTTCAACGTCTCAGGAATTCTTTGTGTTGGTCACAAGTCAATTATCTTCCACTGGCAACTCAGAGACCCTGAAAGGCCTTGAATTCCTTTAGTTCCCAGGAAGGCAATTCTTGACAGGAAGGCTTCAGCAACATCTTAGTTTGCCCATGAATATCCTATTGACTGTGTTGTGAGTATGATTGCGCAGGTATGAGGGCGAGTTAACAAGAAAGGCTGTAGACCACATACTGCTGTGTCTTACACATGGTAGGAAACTGACTTCTCAAGAAAATAACCCTTCCTAATCCTGAAAAATCAACTCTTTCAGCACAGTAATGATATTTCCAGTGAATCAATGGGACAATTAGTAATATTTTTTCTATGTTTTTCTTCTGAATTACTTTATCATAAATAGGCAATAACATAATAGAAAGAGCAATGATTTTAAAACCTGCTAACAGAGTGGGATTGGATCATAACTACCAGGTGCTGTATCAGATGCTTGAAGCAATTTGCTAAAACTTTCTGAGCATCTTTTGTATTTGTAAAATGACACTAGCCATCTTAACTTCATAGAGCTGTTGTAAGAATTAAATGAGTTAATAGAGAACATTTACTGATTACTAAGCTAATAAAATGCTTATTCACATCAATGTGCATTAATGACTTTTACTACATAACAGGTACTATCCTACTCAGCGGAAACAAAGATAAAAAGATATAGAATAAACTGTGCCCTCAGAACTCTGCCTTTCAGCTGTTAATGTCAGTCAGGGATAAAGTATAGGAAACCAATAACACTGTAGCTATTTTAAGCAGAAAATATTTAACACAGGAAGTTAGACATTTACAAAACTGTTGAACAGGCTACAGGAAGTCCAAGCTCCCTGCTGGAATCCTAGAAAGGACACCTGAACAAGATCACCCATTGGACTTTGTGACATAGCAACTCTTTCTGCCTCATTAAGGGAAGTAGGAATTCAGGTGAATACCAGGAAATTGAAGTCAAGTCACACAGTCTTTTGTGTGATTTAAGAATCAGAAAACCATCTTTGCAACTGCCTCTGGACACCATGGAGATGTCAGAGGAACACCCAATGTTTGCACAGCTTTGGCAGTGCAGACTCCACTTTACTGCCTCTATCCAAATCTCATGAAAGTATTGAGTTGGCTGAGCCTACAATCTAGCTGCAAGGGAGTCTTTACAGTGTAGTTCTTCAGCTTTAGGGTTTCTTTGGTACACTGGGCACTCGACCGTCAAAATGGAATACATACTAAATAGCACTTACCCATCCAGGTAGAGAAATAAATAAACTGATGATATTAGAGTGGAGCATTATTGGGAAACAAGGAGGCAGTACAAAGTAAACAGGCAGCCCAAAGGAGGGACTGATTGTTTTCCATTGAAGAGGTTGTACCTGAGTTTGAAGGACAAATAGGGGCTAAGGAGGTACACAGAAAAAAGAAAACCCTTCTGAGCAGGAGGAGCCATTTATGCAACATGCTAGTGCCTCTTCCTGTCCTTATTTCTGGAAGTGACAGCAAACATCTTGTATATGAATTCAGCTTCATCAGTAGGAAAAGATTTAGATATTTTCTTTCCTCCAATAATAATTTTTTAATGCCCCTTGATGATGCCTGCTACCAGAGAGTAAGTTCCATGAGAGCAAGAGACACATCTATCTGTTCCATGAATGGGAAGGGGACCAACAGAAGGAGAAAAGGGGGCAAAGAGGGGAAGGGAAGAGGGAGAAAAAGAATGAAGATATATACATGTGGCAACTCCCTGCAATGAATGTAATCATTATGTAATCTACAAGCATGTATTAATAAAACTAAAATTAATAAAAAAACAAATATACCAAGAAAAACCTAGTAGTGACTCAGTAAATAAGAATGGAATTAATGTTCCTAACCTTGAGCATAAATCACAAAGAGGTGAAAAAGGAAATGAGACTAACGTAATCAGAGACCCAGAAGCTAAATGAAGACAGTAAGGGACACCTGCACAGAACTTTTAAGAGAAGGAATGGGATCCTAATGCAAAGAGAACTCTATAAACAAAGGCCTCTCATATGGAAGCATAAGACATGTTCATGGATTATGATCTGATCATGAATATAGTTTGAGTTTTTAGGTTTCTAGCTGTATAGACAGTAGCTGCATTCGAGGCTGTAAAAAATACTTAATAATCAAGGAGCTTGCACTTGAAGTTTTTGTATCACCTGCAATCTGGGTTGATTCTAGCAGTTGTCCTTCGAATCATATTGATAATTTCCAGGAGTATACCCGTAATCAAAGGAATTTCAGGAACATTTGTGCAGCAGTGGGATAAACAGTATGCAAAGAAAAACGGGACAGGGCCAGAGGCATGCTAAGCACAAGCTATTAACTATTATAAAAGCTTGTAGCTGTTACAACCCCCGACTTGTGCAGTGGAAGGCTCTGAACTTAGTTGGGATGAGAGAATAGAATGAAGTGCATTTTTTTTTCAAATATAAGTCTGAAAAATAAGTGGCATAGACTTTTCAGTATCTTTACTTTCAAGAATTTTACTCACCTTTAGGTGAAGAAGTCATGTGTGATGCCACCTACGTAGTAGGAGTCAGCAGCATTCTCTCTCAACCTTATTCCTCATTTTGTTCTTGTGTAAAATGAGGGTGAAATAGTGCATTGTGTGCAATATAGTTGTGCAAATCAAATAAAAATATTTACATAAAGCACTCAGCACAGCACCTTACATTATAATAAGTGCCAATGTCACATTCCCCATCATTGTCACTATTGTTATAGCTGTAGAGCAAAATGGAGGAGTGTAAAACAGTGGAAAGAGCAAGACTTCAGAGCTGCATAGCCTGATTCTGTCAGGTTTCTGGCAAGAAACCGATGGAATACTCAAGTGGAATGATTTGTAGAACTCAGTAAAAAAAACTATTGTAGTTACAAAGTTATGGAGGCTGCAGAAAAGGAGAGGAGTAAACATTACAGCTTCATCCTAGTTGGAGAGAGCTAGACAAAGGGCACCAATTATCTGTGGTCCCTAGATCAGTGTTCCCTCTTGCAGAAGGAAACAGTCGTAGGAACTTTGAAGGACGCAGTCATGGGGAAAGAGCAAGCAGTGAGAGCTGTGATCTTTGGTCATGGGGGAATCCTTGGCCACCTGACTGAAGGAGCCTGGAGACCAAAGGCCCTGACCCCCCTGCCCTCCCTCCCATCTTCTCCCAGCAATTCTCACTGGCAAAACCCAGCCCAAGCCAGAGGACCTGATGCTTTCCATATAGGCCAGCATCTAGGAGCAGAGCGTGATAGACAAGGTGCAGAAGGATGGGACTGGATATCTAGCTCAATGGCTAGAGCACTTGCCTAGGAAGCACAAGACCCAAGACCCTGAGTTCGATCCACAGCACCAAAAAAAAAAAAAAAAAAGTGGCTTTGTGACAAGGTTCAGAAGGAAACTAGAGTGGTAAGCAAAATGTGTTCAACCCACACTCCCCAGGCTTTAAGCTGCTTTGCAACTTCAGGCAAGTTGCTTAATTTTCAGAGCCTCAGAATGTTCACTGTAGAACAAAGGTAGCAGTTACAATGATGCAGATTTGTTATAAAAGTAAAGGAAGATGGTGTCTGAATAAATGCCTGCCAGAGAGAGACCCTGTCACGTGGTAGACATCAGGGAACATTCACTGATCCCGCCCCCAGCTGATGACAGCTCTCTGTGCTTGTGGGTGCCTTGTGAGTTCCCCAGAAGCAGTGCTTCTCATAATGTGATCCAGAGACTGAGCTGGAGAGGCAGCCAGGATCCTTTTTAACAGACAGTTTGTTACCCCCGCCGAGGTCCAACTAAATCATGAGCAGAGATGTGAAGCTTCATTTCAGACAAGTTCCCCCAAATGATTTCACACACAATAAAGTTTGGGAACCACCATCTTACAAGTCCATATTTCTAACCGATGCCCACTCGGGTAAAGTACAGGTGAGATTTATCTGTGTTTGGCCATCATTCGGTGCAGTTACAGCCCACCAGCTCCATGAAGAGGGCCACTAGAGCAAGACACTAACTGCCTGTCTCATGATGTTAGGTCACACTGATTCTCCATTTTACTGACTTTATTAATACCCAAGGAACACTGTTCCCAGGCTTTTAATTAAAAATTCTCTAACATCCAGAGTTTAATCATTTTCTAGGTTGGATATCAGCTTGGATTTTACCCCCCTTCCAGAGAAAATTTAATTGGCAAGACAGGAGCTGTTAAAAGGGAATAAAGCTTTTTGAAAGCTTTGTAGAGGAGAATAGGTCAATTCTTACTATCAACAGGAGGAGGCCAAAACTTAGGATAAGATCGAGTATCGAGCACCTTGCTTTAATTAAGGAAAGGTACAAGAAAATTCATCAGCAGTCAGGGACAGAAACCAAGCTCGTGATTTGGTCCTGAATTGCTTAGGGTTCGCCTTGGCTGCAATAAACACAGACTCGAAATAGGAACAACTTAGACAAAAGAGAATTTTACTCACTGCTCATATAAAATTGCAGAGGTCAGAGAGCAAGGCTGCAGTGGTGGTTTTAACTCCATGCAGTTCTCAAGGACTCCAGCTTCTTGTGTTTGGTTCTGCCCTTCCCAGAATGTCATGTATCAGTGGACCAGACTTGTTCCTATGGTGTTACGGTTTAAATTAAAATGTCCCCCCAAACTCTCATGTGTTTGGAAAGTGATTGGATCATGGAGCACTGTACTCACCAGTGGATCATCCATGGATCAGTTCTGTAGTCTGTATTGCTAGAAGGTGGGAGGCTTGTTGGTGGGGTGACCTGGCTTGGGGGCGTGACCCAGAAGGTTACATTCTTATCCCCAGCTTCTCCGCTCTCTCTAAGCTTCCTGGGTGCCAAGGGGTGAGCAGCTTTCATCTGTCAGGCATTTCACCTTGCTGTTTCTGCCTTGGAGCTAGACATCCGTGGACCAAGCCCATGGAAACTGTGAGCCCAGATAAATCTCTCCTCCTTTAAATTCCAGTTACCTAATGTTTTCTCCTCGTGGTGGGAAAGCTGACCAATACACATGGCCACTCCAACGTACAAGAGAGGCAGGGAGACAGAATCACCGCTATTTATCCTATCAGATGGGGACACATTCCGGGCAGTTAGGCGCCACTCCCACTGGTCTTTGGGCTAACAAACTCTGAGCTTCTCTCCTCAGCAGGACACATGTCAGTGAGATTCCCATCAGGACAGATACCGCTCCAATATTTTTAAAAGGGAAACTTAAAGCAAGGAATTGGCAACACAAGTCACAAAAGAGCTGAACATTCACTCATCAAAATGAGGCAACCCAGAGATTAGCAACAATAGGAAGTTTCTGTGTTTCCTGGACATGGAGCTAAAGGAGAAAGCTGAGGCTGGAAGTACAGGTGGCCCGGAAGATCTCAGAGCCCAGTGGACCATTGCAGTGATGCTGGAGGCAAGAGGAAATGCAGCCACTGCTAGGTGCCACGAGAAGCAAGGTAATAGAAGAGGAAATAGGCAGTCTTTCTTTTCTCCTGCCTCCAGTCTCTTTCCGGTGCCTCACACTGGCTGGAAGCCAGGGTGCAAGGGGCTCGGGAACTGTAGCTCCACATTGAGCAGTAAAGAGTGCAGCACATGTACTTGCAGGCAGTCAGGTAAGTGACCGAAGCAGCCCCCAAGCTGGGAGCTAGGTGGCCAGCTAATCACCGGAAATGCTAGATCTTGCTTCTACATAATGGTGAGATATTAGCAAAGCAAAAAAATGTCCTTCTGTTAAAGCAACAACTCAAAGAAGATACATAACAAGATACATGTACACTGATGTTTGCAGCAGCAACATTTACATTGGCTAAAAGAGGGAAAGAACCCACATGTCTGTCCACAGAAAAATAAACAATGTATACTGTTCACATAAAATACTATTTGGTCATAGAGAATGAAATTCTGATACATATTTAACATGGATAAATCTCGAAAACTATGTTAAAAGAAATAAGCCATGCACAAAGTGACAGATATTTGATTTTGTTTATAGGAGGTGCCTAGAATAGGAAAATCATGTGGAAGGAAAGTAGAGTAGAGGCTACCTGGGGCTGGGGGAAGAGGGCAATAAACAGTAATCATTCATCAGGAACAGAATTTCTATTTGGGTTGATAAAGCTTTAGAACGGGATGGCAATAATTGCACAACATTGTGAATGTAATTAATGTCTCTGAACTTCAGTTTCAAAAGATTAAAATAGTAAATTATGGAAAAATACAATGTTTTGAAAGTTAAAGCATAAAAAAGAGGTTTTTGTGCCTCTCAGACATTTTACTATTGAAAAACCCTAGATGGAGAAGGTAAATGTTGGCAGTGAAGTGACTGATCAAAACTGACTAATGGATGAAAGAATCAAAGAGTATGGTCAAAAGACCATGAGGCTTAAACACCCTGTTTCCAAGATTTGTCGTGAAGTTTCAGTACATTCTCTGCAGAAGAGGTATTACCTCTCCCTTTATCAAAGTAAACTTGAGATGACTGTAGAGGATAAGCACAGGTTAGAATGAAAAGGTCAATTGAGTGTTACCGCATATTGGGAGCATCTGAAGATTTGGGAATAGGTCACCTCGCAAAAGAATCAGAGAAGAAGGGAGAACCCCGAGAGGCCACAAGCGATGCTCTGCTGGATGGAGGCGCCTAGGAGGAGGTTCAGCGTCTGGGTGCCACGTCGTCGGGGAGGAGAGGCCAGTGAGGACATGCTCACCTGGGTCAAGGCAGCCCGTAAATGTCATCGAGCCTCAGACCTGGAAGACGGTGGTCGGCTTTCACAGCCGACTGTACAGAAGGTCACTGACTGCTTACTGGCCGCTATTTCTGCGTCAGGAGGAGGAATTTACACTGGAATGGCATGAGCATAACCATCTTCTCTGCGTCTTTCTGTTTGCTGCCTCAATGGAAGCAGTAAACAAACCCTATTCCCAGAACTGTGCTGCCAGCATTGATGATGGCAGCACACAAATTAGGAGGGAAACAAAAAGCCATGTTAATTTCAAGCTCCATTAGAAACACAGGTGGGGAAAACCAAGGCCTGCCAGACAGAAAAGGTCAAAACTGGAAGGGAGAGAAACTGGCTTCTCGAGACCCTGAGTGGGTCCCGCCCATGCTGAAGACACGGGGGTGTTTCATTTTCCTTTCATTTTTGTCCATCATAGAATTCTAAAACCCTGAGCCCTTATTGTCTTCCCCAATCAGGTATGTGAGGGCATGGAACATGGACTGGGTGTTCTTTCTCCTGGAAACAAAACCATACGCTGTTTGGAGTACAGCCACAAGGTTCCATTCCAGAGCTCTCTATCTCTTGCATATAACTGGGTATTTTTCTTTTTTAGAACCCCAAATAGTATTTATGACTTTGGTGGGATGTGTAAGTATTAGTCTTTTTGGAGACTCCACAACCTAAGTTGCTTCTGACATGAGGCTGGCACAGCGTATCTGAGAGACCTCGGCCCCTTTAGTCCCTTTGAAGGCTGTTGCACACCCCCGATCAAGTCTGGGGAATGCGCACATGCCTGTGTGGACAGGGACGCTACACAAATGAAAACCGATATCCCTTGTAACTTCTTTGTAATGTCATGGCAGTGAGTATTCCAGATCTTTGATGATGGATGAATCTTTGTTTGTACATTTAGAGCCATATGTATTAACTTAGTTTCCTTCCAGGCATTTTCTATTAGCGAGCGTCATATGGCTTTATGATGTTCCCATACCAGATGCTGACTTGCACTTTGATTCAATAGATGCAGGAAGAAAAGATATACAAGAATTTTGCCCTGTGTTAGTATCAGAGTTGCTCTCCCACCTGGAATGGAAGGAATGACCTTACTGGTTTTTCAGGCTTCTCTCTGGATTTTATAAAAGCTTGAGAAATCTTTTCTCCCAGAAGTATTACATTTGAAATATCAATCACAAAGTGCACCTCCCTATTCTAAAAATTAAAGATAATTTTAAAACACACATATACATTTCAAGAACAACAAATTTCCTTTTAGAGCATGGAAGTATAGTCACTGCTAAATTACATTACTGGAGTGAGCTCCAGGTAATAGAGTGGAAAGTGAGAAATTGCAGGGAACTCAGAACCAAGACGCAGATTCTGGCCTGTATTTAATTAAGTGTTGCTTGTGGCACCATGCAGGCTGGCACTTAATTATATTCAATTTAGCCCTTTATTATATATCATCTCTTACTATTCTCCAAATGTTTCAGGTACTCTAGTCTCGTTTTCTCCAGCTCAGTTGTAAACTCTTTGAGATCAGAGCTAATGGCCCACAGTAGACACTCAATAAATATACTATAAATGAGCTCGTAAGTAAAGAAATGAATGTGGCTATAGATTGAGGGTGCTACCTTTCACATTATGAGATGTGACCTGACAAATTCACAGAGTGAGTAAGAGTGGAGGTTCTCTGTCCTTTGCTGGAAGGCATCAAGTTCTTCTGTGGCTCCATAGATAACAAACGGGTTTAATTTCTTCCCTCTGTTCCTCTGCCTTTTTCATCCACCCCAGCAAAAACCTCAAACATGTGGTGCTACAGAATATTGGGAAATTTTTTGCCCACCCATTTCCAGCATTGGTATATTTAGACACTTCTTTTATTCTTTGCCCTAACCTGAGCTTTTTAAATTTCTCCATTTCCACTGCCATCCTCTAAGTGTATTACCTTTGCCTTCTTTGTGACAGCTTATTAAGATACCTGTTTTAAATGAGATGTTCCTAAAATACAAGTGAAGTACCTGGAAAACAGTTTCTCTAAGAATAGCATACAGAACAAGCAGTAGTTGTTATATCTGAAAAATGTAGAAATGTAGGGAGTAGTTACTTTTATTCTATATCCATCTGTATGGATCATTTTTGTCCAGGAACCTATAAGATTTTTATAATTCAAAAACTAGCTAAAAAATAACATATATGTCCACCATGCTATGTCATTTTAGCAGGTCGTATGAAATTAATTAAATATTAAGGCAGCTTATTTATGCACATTTTACTACAAACAAGTGAACAGTCCTTTTAACATATTTTTAATCCATTCTTTTAATGAGTCCAGCTTTCAAAATGACTTGGAGGTATCAATGATGAATAGTGCTGAGTGTGCTAACGGGCATATGACGGGTTGGGCTGCTTTTGTGTCTTCAGCTTTTAGCTTTCAGTGACACAGCCCCAGTAAGCATTTTCATAAGACAGAAAGTGCTTTAATCAGTCAGTGGGTCAAGAGAATCACCTCCGCAGTGACGGCTTTTTCAATTTTTACTTCGCATTTTTACTCTTGGTCGTGCTCGTGGTTTTAGCACTTTGCATGTCGTGAGCCCTCTCCATTGACTATGCCTGGCTTATTACTCACATCTCTAAAGTATTTCTTTCTCTTTAAGTTTTCATGTTGTTTTTGTCCCAGAATTTTACTTCCCTGCCAGTGTGTTTGATCCTACTTCTAATTTGTCATTAGCGTTTCGACTCTGGTTTATTTGCTTTGCCTTTCTGTGAATGGTTTAACCATTGTTAGACACCTTTAGACCTCTGAACCTTTAGGAAAGGCTTACAAGCTCTAAAAATTATTTAAATCCACAAATGAATGCCCCCTGAGTGCATACAGTTCTTTTAAACATCTTTATGCATCGTATAAGTTCAAAATAGGTAAGATTTGTTTATGTTTGTGCCTTGTAGAAATTGTAAAGTTCATTCCCAGTAGAATAAGTACATAAATGCTCGATGGCATATGCAGTTTTTTGAACACTCACTATCAGTAATCTGTAACATTTCAAAATTAATGAAACGGTGTCAGCGAACCCTAGGGGGCAGGTAGAAACACTAATTTCCAAGCCCTTAATTTATTGTGACTTGCATCTCAAACAAGATTCCTGTGGGTCCTGTGTCGCCAAGCTGCTCAGGGACCACTGCTGTTCCGCTGCTCTTCCTGAGCACAGGAAAAGACTACATTTCCCAGCCTCTCCCAGCTGACTCAGTCCTGGAGTGTGGCAGGTGTCCGCCATTTTGAAATTAAAATTCCCTGAGAGTTCTCCATTCTTTCTCTCCCCTTTTCTGTACTAGTTTTGCAAATCTGACCCACCGGCTTTTTCTGAACTCTACCTAGATGTGCACCTTTCCCTTCTTGCTTCCACTAGCCTCACTGGATCTGTCCATTTAGCTGGGGACTTGGTATCTGGCAGGCTCTAGTACCCTATTTATTTGTCAGTTCTCACCAACCTCCTCACACATTGTGGTGTATGATTAAAGTAGATTCCTGTCAAGCTATCTTCCTTCTGTTATGCAAATGGTATGTCATTGTGCCCATTGAGATCTGGCCCATACAGAATTGGACAAAAGCAAATGGTATTACCCAAATTACTTTAGGAAAACATGCACTTCCCCCACTCCTCCTTCACATACTGCCCTATCTTAACTTGCATGAAATCACCACCGTAAAACCGCAGAAAACAAACAATTCACATCTTAAGATAGTATTCATTTTTCTGATTATAAACAAACATGTATTTACAAAGAGAATTTTGAGGTCAAGAAGAGGACAAGAAGAAAAGTTCATCTTCAGTGCAAGCCACTATCCATAGATAATCCCTGTCACTGTTCTGTTATGTATTTATATAATTTATAGTTATTTATGAGCATGCCATTTAAATATATCTGGTTGTTTAATATTCTGTTGTACATTTATGCTCTCATTTATTCAAACAATCCAAACAAGTGTTGCTGCTGATTTCTTTGTTATTGTCAACAACAACAAGATGAACATCCCTGTTCCTAAATCTCTATGAACACAAGTGATAATATTTCAAGAGTTGTTTCTTAGCAAGTGAATTCATTGGTAAAAGTGTATAAAATTGAGCTAAATCCTACAAGAAATAGATAAAATACTTAAAAGTGGTTTTGTCTAGAAATCTGGTTATTAATATGGAAAGACAAATGCTATTTTCTAATATAAGCACTACAGTTGACTTTTCCTGTTTATATATTATTAGGACTAGAAATAAGCATATTGTAAACCCTTCTGTACTGCTGGTGGGAATGTAAATTAGTACAACTACTACAGAAGTCAATATGAAGGTCCCTCAAAGAATTACAAATGGAGCTACTGTTTGATCTAACTATACCACTCCTTAGTATATCCCAGAAGGAATTAAAGTCAACATACCATAGAGATATCTGCATACTCATGTTTATTGCTGCATGATAGACAACAGCCAAGATATGGAACAAGCATAAGTATCCATCAACAGAAGAACAGATAAAGAAAATGCGGCATGTTTACACAATGGAGGATTAGCCTTAAAAAAAGAATAAAATTTTGTCATTTTCAATAGATAGACCTGGAGACCATCATAGTGAGTGCAATAAGCCAGACTCAGAAAGACGAATATTGTATGTTCTCCCTAATCTGTGGAATCTAAAACATAGTGACAGAAAATTGGGAGACTATTTTTAGACAAGAGGAAGGCAGGCAGAGAGGAGGTGTGAGGGTGTGCAATAGGGAGGATGAATATGATCAAAATACCTCATACTCCTTGACACCAAGAAAATGTGAAATTAGAGGGGAGGGGAAGGTAAGGAGGTGATTAAAGTATGTTATGTACCTGTACAAATCTGCCAAAACTGAAGCAATTAATCTGTATAACCAATATGCACCAGTAAACATGTGGAGGAAAATATATTGTAAAAGTGATTTCATTTTTATCAAAGCACAATTGTGCACTAAAAAACTGAATGAACTTTTTAACAAACACGTATTATATACCCATATAAACAAACTGCTCTTCTGAAAATTTACAGTTTGCTCTCTCACAAAGAATGTGTACCAGTTCCTACCCTGTAAAAAGCCTCTGTGAACTACATCTTTCTTTTTCTTTTTTAAGCTTTTCTAATTATGAATACAGTTTTAATTTGCATTTATTCTCCTGATGAGGTTGATTTGCATTTCCAATTATTGGCGATCTGTATTTCTTTTGGCTTTTTAGTAAACATATGAGAGCTCACATATCCAGTATGTGTTGTCCCCGTGATGTTGGTAGGTAGTGTCCTTATACCAGTGACATGACCGTGGCTCAAACATTTTGGGTAACTTTTTCATGACTTCCTGACCATAGGGCATTCTTTTGGCAATTCCTAGGATCTCTTACTTCATCAAGTTGGGGAGAGGAATGCAGAGCAACTGCATGGTAACAGGCTCAGCGTTGCTCTGGGCTCATAAACCTGCCACAAAAGCAGCTGTCAAAAGGCACCAGGTCAATGCTGAGCCACCAGAGTGTGGAGAGAATAAACACGTCACGTACTGAAAAGCGTCACAGTCATCCAAATGTATCTAGCACACAGGGCTTAGCAATACGTCATTATTTCAAACACAAATCCTATATTTAACATATATACTATATATTAATTGATAGCTGGTGATTAGTTTGCACGCCAGTGAGTCATGCATTCATACACACATAGCCGTATATGTCAGACGCTTAGGAGGTGAATGAAGACTGGCAAGCATATTTTAGACTAGAATGTCAGTCGTTCGAAGGATTTGTGTCTGTTTTGTAGACAATAACCCAGACACCTAGGAAACTATTTGTTGAATTGATGATGAATGAATGACCGTGTGAGTGAGTGAACCAACGTGGAACAATTGGGCATCAAGGTTAGAGGTGCATTTGCCTTATGTTACAGGGTACCATGAGATGACAAAGGCTTTTTCATGTTAACTAGTAAAAAATACAATGTAACTGTAGAATGAATGGCAAAAGGAAACACAGGAAAGCCTCAGCTCCCTCTTTGGCTCTGCGAGAGAAGAGCTAAGCCACTCTCCACCCTGGTCACCAGATGCCTCCTGTGTCTTCTGCCCTGGATGAAGGAGGAAGGTGACACAAGCAGGCTGTGCCTTTGGGAGATTTATGACCTTGTGTGGGAGAGAGAGGTGCGTTACTCCAACACTCCTACAAACAGGTAGGGAGTTACAGATTCTGCTACAGGCCAAAGCATACAACAGGAGAGGCTTTCCTGGCTAGGAGGAGATACTTGAGCTGCATCTGGAGGCAGAGGGAACATTCTGAACATAGTTCGTATAAAAAGAAAGAGCGCTATGCATCGGAGAACCCAAGAGCAAGCGTGTGTGGGAGGCACAGAGATGGGTGGAGAGGGGTGACTTGAAGCAGAAGAGAATGAGAATGTCCTGGCAGCTCTTTGCTATGTGATGGCCCCACTAACCCTCAGCCGGCGATGAGGGCGTGGGAGCACCTACTTGGTATCTTTAAAGTGTGTGTCAGGAACACACGTGGTTCTTTGCTGGATGCACAGCCCAGCGGAAATGTTTAGTCGTGATCGTTTTCTTTTAGTTTTTCTTTACTTCCCTTATTACCTATATTTTGAGTTCAATAAGAGAAAGCACTCAGTCTTACATTTCAGTGGCTCTCTTAGTGACTATTCCAGTGTGAAGTGCTTAGTAAATGCTCACGCCCTAACGGCTGGTGTTATCATTACACTCATTAGCAGTCTTCTGCGTGCTAGGATTTAATATATACTTTCTCACCAAGGCTTTGAGCTCATAAAAATCACGATGGACTTAAAATACTAAATTGAGGTTCCAGCGTCAGATACTTTCATATGGGGAATTATGAATCCATTGATATTTGGGGTTTGAATACACTCTTTAGACATGATTGCATTTCCAAATAAGTGGAATATTGGTTAGTTCAGATCTTCAAAGCATCTCTGAGATTCTGAATGATAAAAATGCAATCTATACATATTGGATTGCCATGTATATTTGCATCAGCATTTTTCTGATAGCTATGAGGAAAGTATACAAATACAGAGATTAAATGAATGCATAAAAATAAAAAAGACGCTTTCAGAAATAATTTGCAACTCAAACAACAAAACAATAATTTAGAGCTCTGACCTTGTAATTCGGCTGATTACAGGAATCCAATTCTCTTTTAATTTCATGTTGCATTGTAGCTAATTGATGAAGAACTCTGAGTGAATCAGTATGCCAAAAATTGATAAGTTCCACTCCTTTTGTGTCTAGATGACTTGTATGTCCTCTTTTTCCAATTTTCAAGTGAAAAAACTGTTTGTTTTCTTCTTTCTAACCACCAACACTGCAAATGAAAGCTGGTTTCTCCCTTTCTCTTTCTCACGTAATTGCATTATAAAGTTCTTGCTCTCTAAACTTTACTGTTGATAGTACACACAACAGAGGAGAATACCTCCCAGGCTTCCCTAACTAGATGAGTCTACACAGTTGTAAAAACTCCCTTTCAATCAGATTAACATACCCAGATCCAACCACATGCCCAGCAAGCAGATAACAGCACAACCCTACATGGTTCTTTGTTATTTTCATCTTTTTGACAGTAGATGCCATATTTATACTCCACATATTATCCACATGGATTTTTAAGGATTCTTTCCTTTTCACCCTTCTGCTTTTGTTAAGACATTAAGTTCCTGTTTATCCCACCAGAGTCCCTCTCACAAATACGGTTTTGTGTAGTGGCCTAGTCATAAATTATTAATGTTACATTGGAAAAAGTCTTTCAGAAACGGGTCCTCCTGGCGTGTAACTATTGGTACTTTCTGCCCAGCTCCAGCGCGCTTACAGCACACCCAGCCCTCCTGGAGAAGGAAGCTGCCAGGACTCTTCTTCCCCTGATGAAACAGTTAAGTTTCTGTTCTGTTTGCCGACCACCATGTGCACCTAAGTTGCTTGTGCCCAGCCTGCTCAGCTCAGGGGAGAGTGAGCGGGCTCCAGAGCTCTTGGGTAAAAATAAAACAGATTTGTACTCATTGAGCAAGAAAATGGCATTGCTGGCTGTCATTCTAGAAGGAAGAGTTTTCTCTTTATTGTCGTGCGGCAGGTTCTCTGCCATGTCCCCGGTGTCCCCTCGCGCCTCATCACTGAGTTGCCATCTGCCCCCTCAAACTGACGAGTAGATGTGTCTGACATGAGAACAGGCTACCCCATGACTGGGGAGGAAGGAAGCCCCAAACTGGGGACCATTTCTGTCAAGCTGAGTGCGTTGTGCTACGTGTTATTTCATTGTGGATTTCTCATAGTTTTGAGACGAGATTCCTTCAGTGCCTAACTCAGGTGTGAGAACGTTGTAGTAGAAGTGGTAAGGGGCACCTCCTTCTTCCCACTGGCATCCCACCTGCCTTCATTTCTTCCTGCCCCATCATGTACACCCTCAAAAACCTGAGTTTGCTGACTGAGTGCTCGTGAGAAAAGGACAGACTGACATCGTGAGATGTCAGCAAGCTTTGCGCCCACTGTGGTGAGCATCACTTTTGGGCTTGTACTGCACCCTGCACGTGTTTTGCACTTCTCATCTTCACCTGGCATCCACCAGCTTACATCTGGCTCCATTTTTCACCAAAGTGTTATTTTTTTCCTAAAGGCACCATGAACATGGTAATCCTAAAGAAGTTACAGTTTCCTAAGAAGGTAAATCGTTGAAGAAAACCAAGGATTTTAAATATAAAGTGACTTTTCTGGTTTCTGTTTTCCGTTTTCTACATCGTCTTTTCAGTCACGCAGATCGATGGCATGCCCACCCTGTGCCACCACCGATGTGACCAAAGCAGCTAACTGTCAGTAACATTCACTTCAGTTAGTGTGAATCACCCGAGGGGGCCGGATGAAAGCCGCACGGCCTTCACAGGCACACTCGCTGTTTGTCTAGATATTTCCCTGCCCTAAATTCCTTCATCCTGTGTGTGAAATGAAGGGAGCGGGGCCAGATAATCCCTAAAGCACCTGAAAAACATTCAGCTGGACACAGCCCTCAGCGCCTGTGAGATCTCAGGGACACTGCTGAATGTTGCTGAGCTGCAATGCAGCCTAAGGTAAGGACGCATGTGTAAGGATGTTTTTAATGCGGTGAAGACTAAAGTTCAGTCTGTCTGAGCAGTAGCGTTGAGTTGAGGTAGTTGCAATTTGTGAACACTGCGTTCGGTCAAGGGTTCCAAAACGTGTTTTACTAGATTTACCAGGATCTCCTGGTTCTAGGGTGCTACCATTGGTAATAGACAATAGAATGCCATTTCTGAAGCATCACCCCATAGCATTTCTCCTTTTGTAGACCCACATGCAGGAGCCTAGGTGAGAAGAGACAGGAATATTTGCTTTGCCTGGTAAAGCAGGAGCAAGCTTGGGATCTGTTGCTGAGTCCTAGCAGATGTCGGCAAAGGGTCCGCTGCTCTGTGTGGATCCAACACGCCCTGCCAAAGCCACTCCTTTGTGGTTTGATGCAAGGAAAACATGTGGCAGTTTATATAGATCTTCTGTGCTATAGTTTTTTCCTTCAGTGTTGAAAAGATGACAAAGTTTGTCCTAGAAACTAAATAGTGACGGAGGATAATAGGGAAACTCCAGGAAGTTAGTATTTCCCTTCAGATCCGAGGGCACATGGAAACCAGGCCTCTGAAACATCAGCCAGACCCTGGAAACTCACCTGATTTGGATTCATTAAAGATACCAGAGAATAATTATACCATGAGGGGAATTCTGTTTTCCATTCCCCAGGGACGGTGATTAGTAAGTGACTTTCCATGTCATTCTTTTTTCCACTTCCTGTTTTTTCCCCCTTTGAAAAAACTGTTTGCTAACTGATGGGGGCAAGTAGAAAGGCAGAACTGAGCAGCCTGGTCTGTAAGCTGACCAGGCGTCCCTGCTGGTTTGTCGTTACATCCGCCAGCTCTTCTGCAGGGTAGGACGGGGGCTCTGTTCCCTCCAGCTGAACAACCAAATATTCAATTTAGGGGGTTTTCTGTTTCTTAATTTCTGCGCAATTAAGTTGAAATTAGTTGTAAAAAGAAGACGAAAGAGAGAGAGAAAAGGAAAAGGTGCATAGAGGTATAGTGAAGTTACATTGTTGGTATTTGTAACAAATAAACACAGTGAACCCCTGTCAGAAATAGGACAAGATTTTTAAGATTTCATTGTACTATGAACTGTGCACAATTAAGTTGAAATATAAATGCAACCCAGCATTCCAGCTAAGCTGCTTATTAAAATAATTAAGCCAGTGAAACAAGGGGTGAGCCAAGGAAATGGGGAGGTTTGGTTAAAATCCCTGCCTCTCTTGCTCTCGCTCTCTTCTCTCTCTCTCCACCTATATACAGAATTGAAAGGGAAAGGAATTATATAGCCATATGTTTAGTAAATAAAAACAGTTCTGTATTGAAACTCAAAAGACACTGGAAGAAGACTAAAGAATTTATTTTCCTATTTACGTATTTGTAGTCATAGAAATTCTGAGCTAAGATGTTTATGAAACCATTTCTAAACTAGTTGTCACAGGTTTTCATTTAAAACTTACGTTTCCTATGGATTTCACTTTCTGAAAGTGTCTCTTTACAGTTCACACTTGTTAAGTAGTAATTATGTTAATTTCCCTCTAAATAAAAACATAGTCCTCCAATGAGAGCATTGAATACATGTGAAATAATTAATGTTACCCCTTTCGCTTACTATAAAGAGAAAGCAACTGAACGGGATGTTTGCCTAAGCCTGCACAGTCACATTATGGGTAAATTACGAGATCTGTTAGATTTTTCAATAAGAAGCAAGGAGACCCACTGCCTCCTGTGAGGCCACCCGGCTGCTGACCACTGTTTGTTCCAGTCCCTTCCTCGTATGGTGGGTTAGCAGCTCAGACTAAGGCACTACAGTTTGGTACAAGGTCCAGACTGAATTCAGGCCTCTCAATTCCTAGGATAGTACTCTGTAAAATTGCACTACTACTTTATAAACTTGTGAGGCTGAAGAGTTCTGAATGCTATTAATCCCAAGATTTTGAAAGTGTGAATATATTTGAAAGACCATAGAAATAGCACTGCAGTACCTCGTTTTCCTCCCTGGATTTCTCATTACATTTCCTTAATATGAAATCGGTCCTTTTTTATTTTTGGTCTCGTGTGCCATGCTGTTATATAAGGGCTATGATTTTTACTTAGCTGGTCCTTTGCAAGCTTGCCAAGGCATTGAATCTTTATTCAAGTTTAGTATGAGAAGTGCTCCCAAACTCTTCTGTTCGGTCACACAAACAGGAAAGACCAAAAGGGCACAGGAAAAAAAAACCTTTCTTAAATGAATAATTTTATGAATTTACTCCTTTCTGATTATAACATTTGAAATCCAGCTCTCTCCTTTCAGTACCTCAGAGGAAGCTGGCAGGTGATTCAGAAATGCTGCTGGGGACTTAATAAAGAGTATTTGAAAATTATTTGAGACTACATTAAGTTTAGAACTAAATCATTTCAAAGAGTGGCGCTGACATCAGAAAAGTGATTTTCAAAAAAAACATCCAATGTTAACCAAGAACGTGAGCAAAGGACAGCAGCTGACGGGCTGTGCGGGCAGCTCCTGGTTCTGGGCGGCACCCAGCGGCTGAGGAGCCTGCGCGCGGCCAGCCCGGCCCACCTGGCAGTCTCAGATGTTCGGCCCGCATGACGAGCAGCGACCACGAGGCGGGTTGCCGTTGCCGACCAAGGCCTTGTGGAGAACGAAAGCTTGCTAAAGGCTGCATGCGCCCTTCGCATCATTCATGTTGCGTTTAGAAAACGGAACCTTTTACTGCCTGCCGTTTGGAGCCGCTGCTAGGAAGGCACCTACAGGCAGGGCTGCTTCAGGGGGACATTCGCATGATGTAGAGGGTGTCTCTTTTTCAACCTATCAATTAGGAAAAGAGCAGAGGCCAATGTGATATATTAGATGGGCCTAAGATGGATCGCTCTAAAAACGCTCATATTGGCAAGAGTAATTCAAGTTGCCCGGAATCCAAAGTTTGCCGTGTCACATACCCAGAAGTCTGAAGGGGTTTGACTGGTTCACTCTGCTAAATGAAACTGCTGACATGACTGTCGTGAGGAGATTAATAAAGTGCATAAATCTTAACTATGGGAAGAAAAGAAGATGAATTGGTGCGTGCACATATTGGAAATGTAATGAAGCCAAATTGAAGCTACCAGGATTGCTAATATAGTATAGAAAAACAATACCATGTTTATTGTTCCTTACTGGTCTTGTTCGTTGGTCTAATTTCAAAAATGACCAGGAAGACATATTTGATTATTACTTTTCATTTTTCTAGCATGGGAGACCTGACTTGATCATAAAATAGGAACATAATAATGATATCATATATATGTGCACTTGGTAGTTATCATTTATTATTTATTTTCCTCATGTTAATGAGGCTCTATAAAAGGATTGGTTCAACTTCCCTTGAAGCTGTTATTGAATGCTGTTAGTAATCATCTACCAAGTTTTGGTAGTTTTCAAAGTAATTAGAACCCCGGAGCAAATAAACAGTAAATGGGCTCTCATTTTTGAAGTTATTTTTTTCTAACTAAATAGCTCTATTCTGCTATAATTACATACTAGTCATTATAAAATTAAAAATCATTTTAAATGAATGGATGCTTTTTTAAAAAAAGTATTTGTTTCTTGCTAATTATTGTGAGCTAATTGTAGTGGGCAGTGGCCTCCAGGAACTCTGAAATCACTGCCTTACCCTTGTAGTCTGTGATGGTTGAAACCTTCGATATCAGCAGGGAGAAAAAAGATGAAAAACGGGTCTCAGGCAATCGAAATCAGAATTTCCTGACTTTGAGAAGATCTGACTTTCTGAAAATCATCACAAACAGCCATGCGGGATGTTGGCATAAAAAAAGTTTTCTTGTCATTGTGCACCTGAGTTTTACTCCATCTGTACCACTCTACTAGATACTGACTTTTGGGCATGTTATTTTAACTCTCTGAGCCTCGGATTTTGCATTTGTAAAATGGAAATAATACCTACCTGTGGCACACTTTTGAGGGTTAATAGATAAAGTCTATAAACTCACCGAGTCTCTCATCACAGCAGCTGTGATTATTATTATCATCTCTTATTGTCCCTTATATTATTATTTTTATGATAGAAACATTTACTACTGCTCATGGACTCATGATTGGTCTTCAGGACATCTCGTGACAGTGTTCTTTTTTCCAATGGCAAGTTTGTACCTCAATAACACAGGGTTTAAATTAATCTATGAAAGCGGAAGTTTACCATGTCTTTTTCCTATTGTTGTGAGTCAATGTCAGATGGTTGAGACAGGGTGGAGAGTAGGGCTGCACAGGCCACATCTTCAGAAGGGGCTTCCGCGCGAATCTGCACATTCTTAGAGCCCGCCCCACTCACACATTCATGAAGGCCCACACTCTGCCCTTATCTGTCTGGGAAAACAAGGAAAACAAACAAAAGGTAAGCTGTGGCCAGACAAAACCAGAACATCAAATAACAAGACAGACCCCTGGAGATGTGGCTTATAAATGTTCCTGTTCCCCTGGTCTGCTCTTTCTTTACTCTTTGTTACAAATGGCCATCATGAGTTATACAGGTTAGTAAGAACTGGGCACCAGGTGTTTCCGTCAGGAGGCGGAGATGATGAATACCAAGTTCAGAGTTTGTCTCTAACTCCTAGCACTATCACAACTATTGTCATCAATAAACTATTTCCTCTCTTACTCTCCTTAGCTCTTAGCTGTGACTTCTCATTTTTCATTTTTCTGTTCGTTTAAAGAATATTGTCGCTTAGTCAGTGTCATGGTTCTAGGTGCTAAGTTTCCTGATTTTTTTTTTTTTTTTTTTGTGGTGCTGGGGATCGAACTCAGGCCCTTGTGCTTACAAGGCAAGCACTCTAATCACTGAGCTAAATCCCCAGCCCTTGATTTTTTCTTTATATGCCAGGCATGAGGTGCCTTACATTTGTTATCTAATTAACACTAAAGCAAGTCAATTTTACAGCTGAGAAAAACTCTGTAGGGCTGTGGGGATAGGAAGTACCAGGGCAAGGACTTGAGTAGGGTTTGCTGCCTTCCCAGCTGTGTGCCACATGGCGGGCACAGATTTGTGATGCAGATGGAAATCCTGAAAGAGAATCAAATGCCAGTTTTAGATACAGGCACTGTGCTAGGCACTTAAACTGTGTGTCTTTACCTGGCTTCTGCAAACCTCCCTTACTGCTCTCAGTATGATCTGCATGATTCTGCCGGTACACAGTGTCGATGGAGAGCTGCAGATCTACCTATCTTCCATGCTTCCTCTCTTCCTCCTCGATTCAGTCCTCTTAATCCCAGCAGCCTGGTCCCACTGCTCTGGCTTCCCCGCTAAGCAGAGCGCAGAGCACCCTGCCAGCTTGTGACACACAGCCCCAGGGGTAAGGGAAGAAAATGTTCTCGTCTCAGTAGGCTCAGGGAGTGGTAGTGTTAGCCTTTATTATTTTTTTAAGATGCTGGGAAGAAAAAGAAGGTTGGATGTGTTTCAGAAGAAGGGAGGAAAAGGGATGGCAGAGAAACAAGAAACAAGCCATACTCAGAGATGAACAGGCCTCCACGCAGCCAAAAAATGCCTTCTCTAACTGTATCTCCAGCAGAAGGGCCCAACAGAGCCTCCTAACGCATGCTTACTGCCACCCACCAGACTCAGACACCACCGTTCCACAAGCAACCAAGTCAGCTCTTTCTGTGAACTTCAAACGAGGGCTCTCAGAGGGTCGGACTTTTAAAGGAGTAATAGCTACCAATTACTGCACACTCGCCATGTGCTGGGTGCTGCACTATGTCTAGGACATACAGTGTCCCATTCAGTCTACACAGTAGCTGCGAAGCTGGTAAATCATTATTCCTATCCTACAGGTGAGAAAACCAAGGTTGAGAGAACTGAAGAAAATTGTCTGCTGTCACCCAATCAGATCTGGTGTCAAAAATGAGCACTATTTTTTTCCAAAGCCTGTATCCATTTCTGCTACACCACATTATCAGAATTAGGGCAGTTTTTCAAGAATGCTTACTCATGTTAGTATATTTTTATTAGAGGGATAGAACCGGTTTTTTAGAACCTGAGGGAACCCTGTTGATAGCACAGTGAGAAAATAGCTTTGGTTCCTTTTTTTTTAATGGCAACATTCGTGTTTCATTAAATACAGCAAACCTTAAAGCTATGATGTGGATTATTTGCATTTTTCTATTTACCTAGTTCTTTGGTGGGAAAATCTCTTCTATCCTCCCCAAAGTTTACATGATCACTTTAACATAGACGCAATCAGATCTCTCACAGAAATTTAATTTAAAACTTGTAAGTGCCTACTGCACAGGATGGACAAAATTGATTTAAAAACCAGATTGGGCAGGTCCAGTCCAGAAACTCACCCATGTACCTGCCTCTATTCTCTGACTACTCTTAAACCTGGCTGAGAGCCAAGAAATCAAATAGGAGAATTCAGAGGAACCCATGTGGTGTTACAGGGTGTGCTGGTGCCTCACAGAAATGTCATCACTCACCTAGAATTCTAAGGAACTTTGGCCAGGTCATATGCCTGCCTGGGATCACACCACTTCTAAAAATATGAATTTTGATTTGCTACTTTTTCAAGTTTTCCTAGTTCCCATTTTCTAGAAAATGATGATGCTGAGTATACACGTCACCTCTGGCAATTGCAAGAGAGTTTAATGAATTTTGTACCGTAATTTCCAACCAGTCTTGATGTTCTGTTTTTGTCTAGATAGAAAAAATAAGACAGGCTATTTCATATTTCTTATGGATAAAGATTGGAGGGGACAGGGATGCATCAGGCAATCAGAATCACTCACTTGTCAATCTAATTGTGCAGATGTTCAAAGCAGGATATGCTGATTCTTGTCTGATTCAGTGCGAAAATTTATAGACTCATATTGCTTGAAGGGATATAATGAGGTCATCTCTACCATTTCAGCCCCAGGCCAGGTGTGTACCCAAACTGTAAATGGCAAAGAGGTAGGCTGAGTGTTTCATCATCCGTCTTTACAAGTGCAAGAAACCTGGAGCTTTCTTCAGTTTGTCATTAGGGGGAGCAAGAACTATCCACCAAGCTTACTCATGATGAATCCAAAGACCGCATGTGGAAGGGCTTCACTTAATAAGCTTGGCAGAGGGAAGTTTTGGCAGTCTTTTGAAGTTACCTTTGTTCTACCCATTGTGTTGACATGAACGCTGTGACTCAAAATCACGCACCTTCCAGAATGTGATGCAGACTGCTTTAGGATGTCAGTGGGTATCCAGAGACCAGAAACGATTGCTCCTCTACCCTTTGTATTTACAAATGGGAATGTACCATAGTCGGCAAAGTTCCTAAGTGAAACTCTCAAGTGGTGGAAATAGAACTTTAACCCAAGGCTAACCCTCTTTTTATTCCCTACTGTCTCTTCAGTCTCCCCTATCCACACATTTTCTCTAACAGTCTTTGTTCATTCTGTTTCCCTCCATCTCTCCAAGTCCTAGCCTTACGACAAGACCCAGTGGAAACCTTCCTCTTTACAGAAGGCTCATCACTGGGGTCTGGAATGCAGCGCTGTTCCCTGGAGTTCCTGCTTTCTTCTTGCTCTTTAGCTTTAATCTCACAAATTTCTTCAGGTGTGGTCAGTGGGGCTTATCTTAAGTGCCATTTCAGATGGGGCAGTGGTGATCACAGGAAGATTACGAGGCCACTTTTGGAGTCTGTGGGAAGAATGCTTGGTGGATTGGCTTAGCAGCAAAAAATGGAACATTCAGGCTGTTTGTCTACCCTTCCATAACTAGCCCATAAATGCCTGGGGAGTAAGAATCCCCTGCTTTGGGTTTGTATCCCATGCCCCCTCATGGCAGCAGCTCCAACCATATTCATTAATCAGTGTCCCAAAATGTGCCATTGCCATAATAAGAAAAAGATCTAATGAGGCTGGAAGGCAGTATCTTGTTTTTGCCAAGAAATAATATTTATTTTAACAATAAGCTGCCAGAGAAAGAGTACTATTTATTTTCTCCCTGAGTTCTGGCCAAATATTAAGATAATGTTAAACTCCACATACAGCCACACTTAGGACTAGATTTTATTTGTGATATTTTTTATTTTTTTATTTTATTGGAATTTTTTTTTATTTTATTATTTTGTGAATCCTTGAAATCAGGTATCCATCTTATGTTACCTGATGCTTAATTTGGGTTTAAATGATATTCTTTAGGAAAAAGAAAAAAAAAAACTATAAATGTATACATAAACATGTGTGAATAGATATATAAAATATATGTGCATGTTACATATATATATACACACACACATATTTCATATATGTAATGTAAAAATAAAAGATCACAAAGAACCACAGCTAATGAAAGCAGTCTGCATGATAAAAACAGTCCCATTGGCTTCAAACCCGCACTTCCCTGTATTTCCAGTCTGAATGCCTGGGTGTTGTCAGCTTACACATCTGTGTCCTGATCCCTGTCCAGTTCTGGCAAATTCCAGTAACATTTGAGGCTCCTTCTCATTTCATGAAGAATATAGAGTTCCTTATATTTACAGCACTTAGCACTGAGGTTAATTAGAATTTCAACTTCAACAATTTCTGGAAGCTTAGAGCAAAATATTGTGTGTTTAAAAGCAAGAAAAATAAATTGCAGAAGACTGAAATGTAGGATTGGCACAGAAGTTTCCTTTGCAGGGGACCAGAGGAGGAGCAGGCAGCAGCCGGAGCCCAGCTCTTACCCGGCACAGTGGACAGCCTACAGCGGCCTGCACAGTAGAGAGACGAGCAAGCAGCACCCTTCCCTGCCTCAGACCCCACATCCTGGGGGGAAGCAGGAGAACAACGGACTTGGAGTTCGGAGACCTGAGTTCCAGCTCTTTCCAGACTTTTCACTTTGCATATGTGACGTGGACACTCCAAACCTTGATCTCACCTCTTAAGAAAAGGAAATCATCACTTCCTCATACCTTAAAGTCATGATGATCATACAAGAAAGTGGAAATGAAAGGACCTGATGAACTGTAACTGAGGCAGATTAAGCTATTACCACCCAGTGTCATTCAGCTCCAATTGCCTACACCTCCTCCCCAGGTGACCTGCCTTAAAACAGGCTTATTAGTTTCTTTCTCCAGTGGCCGTTGACCTCACTTCTGCCCCGAGCACCTGAAGGATACAGCGCCCGTCTGTAATAGTGGCTTTCTTTGCAGAGCCGGTGGGAGGGGAGACACAGTTTGAAATGACCCCCTGGGACGAGCCAGAGCTTTTAATGTAAAAGTGTGGATGGTGAGCAAAGTTTAGTGAGGGTAAAGGAGAGTGCTTTAGAAACTTGAATCACTGACCACTACTCCAGCAGCTAGTCCCCGAGAGGAGAGCCCTTCCCCAGGCCCACTCCAAGAAGGTTTCTGAGTTACTTCTGGGCATATCATGTTTTGTGCAGAGAAGACTGGTGTGTAATTGACACATTCCCTTCTGTGTCTGATCTGAAGACTTTCCCTTTATGCCGAATGTCATCAAGGCTGTTTCTAAAACAGCCTAGCATCAATTAGGAGACACATTCATCCCCCGACATGTCTACTGTGTGCCTGTTACAGAGCAGGCACCGGCTGGGAAATGACAAGTCAAGAGAGAGTGAGATAGGGTCAGGCCCTCCAAGCATCTGCATTCCTTGGCTCTTTCCCAGCCACTGAACGCAGAAAAGCAAGTTTCCTGCTGGTCATATGTGATGCTACGTTTTGAAAGAACACTGATTCTGCACCTCTGTGGAGCCCAGTTCTTCCTTACTAACACATCATGGGATCATCCCAACCTTCTCTTTCCTTCTCTGTGAGATTCGAGGCCAAAGTGAGTTCTCTAAGGACTCTTTCGATTCTGAGGTAATGTAATCTCTGCATTTTAGGGAAATCTACACCATCATTTCCGTATTTGTCAAAGAGAAACGATGATGTTTGTCCTGCTGGCACCACTAGATGTTTCTGAAGTTGAATTGGATAATATATGAGTAAATTTTAGCAATCTTAACTGTCCAAGTAAACTTAAATTGCTGCTAAGACTGATTAGGATGTTATCATTGTTATAGGACAAAAGAACATGGTCTTGCAGTTTCTCTTGGGCGGCAGAATGTGTGCTTCTGCCACTGAAGCTGAAAGCCAGAGGTACCTGTCTCTGTGCAGGTGGCTGACAAAGCCTGTGATTATTAAGAGCCCTTATTTCTAGATAACTCCCCTACCAACGTGCCTGGGGCACAGAGTGTGTGTAGTAGTACAACTGAGATAAGTCTCAGGTGCCTAATGAGAAAATAGCCTCCTGTCGCCTCTTAAGTGCGTTCGCTAGAAGCTGGGCTCAAACTGCTTTCTCACTTTTGAGACATGCATAAGCCTTTTCTCTCTCCCTTTTGCTACTGCTTGAAAATTGCTTTCGGAAGCTGATCTACAACTTTTTATTTCTCTAAAGCTTGGTAGTTCAGAGCCATAGTCCCCTCCGGGTCATTGAACGCTGTCGGCAACATCCTGGCCTCCTTCACCATATTTCTGTTGAGGGCTGTAATACCAAATGCCCCGGAGGTATCAATGATGATAATTTTGTCCTTGATCCTATCTGAACTCAAGCTTATCCCTGCCTGTGTAGCAGAGTGGGCAATGCGGGTGATTGGAGATAAGCGCAGTGCACTTTTAGGGCCTATGCTTCTCTCCAAGTCGCTCGGCTACGGAAGGGCACTAGGAGAATGTTTTGCATTTACTGTGACACCATAACAACTGGACTAAAAATATATTTTGACTAAGAATGAAGATATTGCGCTATCATTTACAGGGATGTTTTCTTCTAGAATGTCATGTCCGCTAAAGAAAATGTTATGGCTACTGATCTTGTTTATTTGAGTATTTGCAACAGAAAAATGTCTGCAAGCTTTCTATTTATTTATTATGCTCTGCATCCGTATCACCACCACTGAAATGACAAAATGGCCTAGTCCGGGTGCAAGTGGAGTGAACTCTGAATCTCATTTGCAGATGAGAAATTTGCTAATATAAGTCACATATATCCATGTGTTTGTGTGTGTATTGTCTATACTCAAGTAGTCTGCTTAATCAGCTGCTTCTTGGGTGGAGTGAATCCCATAAGATCAGATTGTTCATGTCCCTTGAGCTGCCCCAGAAATAAACTCTGGAATCTCAGGTGCACGGGGAACAAGACTGTGGCGCATGGAAATCAGCAACAAGGCATCGATGTGCTTGTCCAAATTACAGCACTAAAATAGATGTCTCACTCAGACCCTCTTATTATGCATATAAAACACTGACAATACAACTCACCTTGTCAAAACAAGGAAATGGTGGGTGAATTAGTAATTTCAATCTATATCTGACAGCTGCATTTCAAAGCATTACTCAAATGTACACCAAAAATAGGTGACTAAAATCACGTTTAAAAAGATAACAGCATTTGCATCGCTTCTCATGTAACTGTTTCTTCTTAGTGCTAACCATAAACATTAATGAGAAAATGGTAACATGTGATCATTGCCTCCTATTAAAACACACGAGGGCACACCCAAGTTTGATCTAGATTTCCAATCCAGTTAAAAGCATGGGAAGGTGTTTGGGTATTTTTCTTTTCATATGTGTTCCATTAGTAATAAAAGACTGTTTTTCTGATCAGTAGAAGGTCATAAAAATAAAAGAAATAACACCAGCTGATTGTAATTTATATTTCAGAAAAAAACAGTTGTTAAACTTTCCATTCAACAAGGGAAAAACTTGTCAGGGGTGAGGATTTGAGCTTTTTGACCACTTGGAATTCTTTTTCATTTTTGCGTCCCAGGCTGAAGCAACCCCAGACCCAGATGTGCAGTTGGTTTCTGTTCAATTTCACCTCCTTAGGGAAAATTATGCTGAGCTGCATAATTTTTTCCTGAACACCCAGATTATTTAAACACACCCCTTTCATTGTAAGAGCAGAACTAGGGACTCCCACTGGGAGAGCAAGCTAATACGGTCTTCTCTATGTTGTATTTTGGAGCGTACCTTGCACAAAACAAGATTTTAAGCCTTTTATAACCTCCAGTATTAATACATCTTATGAGATACTTTTCAAATACACACGGATACATGCAATAGAAACAATGCATCTTTACTTCTCTTTATCCTGCCATGTTGGTCCCTTTGATCATGCATGAAGCTTCCCAATGGAAAACTTGCTCAACTTGTTTTGCATTTGTGATCACTGATCCTTAAATTATAGTAATCCAAACTCTAGCTCCTTTCCACGTGGTTTTCTGGGACACAGACTCTAGATAGGTTGTGTCCAATCTGATTGGGAGCAGCAGTGATTATGTAACCCTGAATTAGAAGGCTTAGAAGACAGCCAGTGACCAATGAAAGGGGGCCCATGTGCCCTCTTTGTGCTTTGTTCCTTAGGCTACCAGATGTTGTGTCCCTCTTAAATCCACTCTAGGCACTCACATTGATCTGAGGAAGGGCAGATGTGAGAAATAAGAAGAGAGAGTCTTTTCCTTAGTATTTTGCCTTTGGTAAGTTCCACACTAATAAAGCACAGTGATAAAACAAGATTAGTTTATCTGTGGCACTCGTGGGTCATTCATGAAAACTGGCAAGGTGCTTTACAGTAACAGTTTAGGCATAGTCTATGGAGGAACACGGGCCTTGCATAAATGGGTACATATATTTTATGAGATGTACTATACATAAACCAGTATCAGGACATTTTTATGGAAAATTCAATTCTCAAATGTAAAAGGATTATAAATATGACATTTGGTCAAAAGTAAAAATGACAATTAAAAAGTGACACTGAAACGCAAACAAAGATTTGTTCTGAAGCATTTGTTTGTGTTATCAGTTTATTTTTCCACAATCTGGATTCTTTCTGGAGTCAGTAAATACCATGTTTACTAACAGAATGAGAACTAGCAATTAGCAGAGTTCCATCCAATACTGGGTAAATAACTGCATTGTTTGCTACAAAAATTACCAGTGAAAGACTAACTAGGATTGCTCTTACAAGCTCAGAAAAGAATCACTGGAAGCTCTCTATTTGAGGCAGAGCAACATGATTCAGGAGAAAGGGCCTGGACTACAGAATTAGATGTGCAAGCTTCTGAATCCTGATCAGTAATTTAATAAGCTCAAAGTCTAATATATCGTCCATAAAATGGGGGTAACAATTGCTATTTAATGGAATGATTATTAAGGATTAAATAAGGTAGTATATGAAAACAGTGTACATAATGGACGGAAAGTATTTCATTAAAATTAATCCTTTTTGTTTCTGGTCCCTAAAGAAAATAATCTGAGGGTGGAATTCTGGAAATATTTTTACTCAGGAGACCCACAAATCAAACATTGTTCTTCCCTCCTTTGTCCCAAGCCTGCATATAAACCTGTCAAAACTACCTAAGGAAATGATTCCATTGAAACCAAAGCACGGTCTTCCATTTCTAGCAAGAGGAATGACCAGATGTTTAGAGAAGACTCTCCCAGTTTGTACTTAAATGTGCTAGATCATAGGTAGACAGAAGAGTCAAAGTCAAGAAACATCCAGAAAGCTCTATCTGACAGTGGTCCTGAGCTGGTATTCAGGCTCTAGGTTAAGAGTATGTAGTGTGTGACAGAGAGGTGGGCAGGATGAAGGCCTGAGCAAGATAGCAGGCTGAAACACATATATCTTCCCCCAAAGGTGGAAAAACAGGAATCCAAAGGGGGGCAATTCCGTAGGCAAATTAGGAAAACATAAATAGAACACTTGCTTTTCAGACTTGTAGTGCAAGGTACTTTTGGTCTATGATTTCTAAGTTCGTAGAGGAAAAACTACAGAGAGAAAGCTTTAGAAACATCCACAAGAAGTCAAAAAAGAAAGGTGGTAATAGAAGAACTGTAGAAAAGTGTAACAGAGAACACAAAGTAGTAAAAATAAATCTAAATATTTTAACAAAATTAGTTCCATTGAAAGATAAAATCTATCAAACTAGATTAATATATACAAAATCAGACAAAAATCTAGCTATATGTTATGTATAAAAGACCTAGAATGGCTGAAAATAATGTTAGAAAATTTATATTCCAGGCAAATAGGGAAAATCTTGCTTAATATAGTGATATCAAACAAAACAGAAAAAAAGGCAGAAAGTTACATGCTAGAGATAAAGGGGTGCATTGCATTTTCTTAAAAGTTAACATTTTCCAGGAAACTACAATAATGTTGAATTTATGTGTACTGAATAGCATAGCTTCAAATATTAAAGCAAGTTGACCGAATTGCAGTAAGAAATATGCAGTTCCACATCATGCAGGAAATTTTCGTATGTGCAAGAACACAATGAATAACCCAACCTGAAGGACAGATATAGAACACTGTCCCCACAGCTGGGGAGCAATTGTTCCTTTGGGAGAGGCACAGAAAATGTGTACAAATTAATCATGTTGCTGAGAGTGAAAACAGGTCTCAACAAAATTTAAGGAATCCGTTTTATAACACAAGATAGAGACAAATTAATTACAGAAAGATAACCTGAATGTGTATTTATGGAAACTTAAAAACCCACTTGTAATAATACATGGATCAAAGAATAAGTCATACTAGAGATTATGGAAATTAAGTAACATAAGTACTATT
The DNA here is from genome assembly GCA_004026905.1 of Hystrix cristata. Lineage (NCBI taxonomy): Eukaryota > Metazoa > Chordata > Mammalia > Rodentia > Hystricidae > Hystrix > Hystrix cristata. Next base: position 72,256 of record PVJO010004239.1, on the reverse strand, counting down.
TAACAAAATAGGTGGAATAAAGCTAAATTAATAAAGAGATATTTATAGCTTTTGTGGTGGACTGATAGAGTCATCTTGAGCAGGAACGCCCAGCTGGACTGAGTTGGTGGGTTCTGGGCATGCAAGATCCACCTGAGGACTGTTGCCAGCGCAACATAGAGAACAGGAGCAGAAGAGAGCAGCCTGCTCTTTCCCAGGAGAAGCTCTCTTGTGGCCGGTTCTCCAGAAGGAAACTCGGCTGTTCTCTAGTAGGAGCTCGGGGCCTTGCTGTCTTCAGGGATGGCTGCCGTTCACTTCAGGGGAGCTCTGGTCTTCATCTCTGCTTCAAGCGTCATATCCTGATTCCAGTATAGATCTCTTCAGCCTTTTAGTGCAGACACGGATGTACGTGGGACGTTGCTGTAGGCTCCCAGCCTTGATTGGATCTTTTGGCTCTCCAGTGCATAGGTAAATGTTCTGCACTCTTCCTGTGTTTGGCTTGTGTGTGTGAATGTTGTGATTTAGACTTGTCCTGCATTAAATCTGCTCTTTTGTAAACCATTGAAACTAGAAAAGTAACTAATACAAGAAATCAGTACCGGAGAAGTGGGGTCCTTGCTGTGACATTGTCTGGCCGTGTGATTTAAGAGCCTTTGGAATTAACTTGTTAAGGTTTTGAGAGACCAGCCAAAGAGGCAGCCCTGGAATCCTCTAGTAAGGGAGACTCTGGTCAGAGCCTGGAAAACCAGAGTAACTGATGGAAATGCTGCCGGTTAGGATGAGGCTTGGGACGCCTCTGTTGAGAAAGACTGCACTGGCTGCTGGATCCCAGGCAGTGCATGTGTGCTTTGGCAGAGGTTGGTCTGCATTTTGCTTGTGTTTGGAGATACTGCCTTGGTGGCAGAAAGATGTCAGTGCAGTCTGGTGTTGGGGACAGCAGCATAGCTACTGTTCAGGGCTTTTGGCCAGATCTATGTTGGAAATCGAGAGCAGAAAGCCAGCAGGGTGACTTGAAGCATTTGGCCAGAGAGGAGCCGTGGACCGCAAGGATGAACAGAGGAGAATGTGGTTGTGGAGAAGAAACAGGACAATGGAAAAATGACCTGAGGCCTTTTACCAGAAGGGAAGAGTGTATTTGGGGTGCAGGAGATCTTTTGGGCATTTTTTAAATATAGCCATGCTCTCTTGTTAAAATTAATGGAAACCAAGAGAGTTTTAAAATTCGAAGCCATATTTTTTAATGCGGATGCAATGTATTGGTGTATTTTACTTTGTAAATAATTTATTTATTGTTTTAGAATAAGCAAGAGACAGAATAGAGTTGTTGTATATTTGTATGTATATTTGTAATTTTTGGACACTTGTTTGTAATCCGTTTTGAGAATCCTTGGAATATTTATTTCTGATATGGGAATGAGTGCAGTATGAATGGTACTATTAATGTAAATCTGAATAGACCAAGATATGTGAACTCTTTACAAATCTGCCACTGGAGACTATGGTTTAAAGAAATGTGTCTGGTTATCAGGTCGTCCAGGGTGGATGGTGGTGGACTGATTTGGTCAAGTTGAGCAGGAACGCCCAGCTGGACTGAGTTTGTGTGGTTCTGGGGGTAGAGGATCCACCTGAAAGTTATTGCCGACACAACATAAAGGAGAATGGGAGCAGAAGACAGGGGCCAGCTGTTAACCCAGGAATAGCTCCCAGCCCTTGATTGGATCTTTTGGGTCTCCAGTACATAGGTAGATGTTCTGTACTCTTCCTGCATTTGGCTTGTGTTTCTAAATGTTGTGATTTGGACTTGTCCTGTATTAAATCTATTCTCTTACAAACCATGGACTAGAAAAGGACCTGATACAGCTTTGAATACTTATGTTAAGATAAAAAATATAATGATTTAATCATCAATTGGAATTTTTAGAAAATGGCAGACTAAACTCTCAAGTAATAGAGGAAATCTAAGATAAGCAAAACTAATAAAAAAAAAAAGGAGGGGTCCAAAGACAAAGTTGGTTCTTTGAGAAGAATAACGAATTAATACAATATATCTCATGACCCAAAAACGTAAATAAATTTCACAAGGCAGCAACATACAATATACAAAGGGGTTTATAATTACATATGCATGAGAAGCTATCAGGTGAAAAAAGCCTTTTTATAAATTATGTAAATAAATTTGAAAGTTTAGAAAAATAGACAATCTAAAAGCACAAACTTGTAAAACTAATTTGAGGAAAAATAAAAATTCTAAATAATCTTACAGCTCTGAAAGTAATAAAATCAGTAATTAATTTCCCCCACTGCATGAGAGTTCTGCCAAATATTCATCTCCAAAATTCATAAGCTCTTTTAGACAATGAAAAATAAAGAATACTCGTAAGCATATTCTACAAAGGTAGTATTAACCTTGGATCCAAAACTTGACAGTGGTATAAGAAAATAAATTTACACACTGTTCAAATACCTAGAACATTAACAAGTACACAGATCATTAGCAAACCAACAATACTGGGTTTTTAAAATGAGAGATCGTAAATTTGGGCTTATCCCTTCATACAAGTTTAGTTAATTATTAAAAGTACTATTTCATGTAATTTATCCTGCCAACTTATTAAAACTGTGCCATCTCAATAGATACCGAAGAATCATTCAATGAAATTATACAATCATTCATGGCAAAAATTCTTGACAAAGTGGAAATAGAATGGAACATTCTTAAAATAATAAACCATATCTACAAAAATACATATAGCAAGCATCATAATAATGAAAAATTGTCGAAAGCTCTTGCAAAATTAAGACAAAATAAGGATGTTTGCTATCACCGTATCTATTCAACATAAATTTGGAAGTTCTAGCCTGGAGAAACATAAGCTAGGGAATAATTTGTATTCCAGAAGATAGACACAAGAATGTTCATGGCAGCTTTGATCTTAATAGCAGAAAACTGGAAATTACCCAATTATATTTTGACTTAGACTGGATAAGTCAGTTGTGATGTCTTTATGTAATGGCCTCATACAGCAGGAAAACAAATGGACCATATCTACATGGGTATCCACACGGATAAGTAATGTGAAGCAGAAAAGCTAATCACAGAATACATATACAATACCATTCCATTTTATGAAGTTTATATAAAGCTCATAAACAGGAAGATTTTAATGTATGTTTTGAAATAGCTATATAAACTAAAGAAAAATAAGTAAATGATTCACACAGTATTCAAAATCTTGATTACATCAAGGGGGAAAATGGGATGAGCTGTTAGGGAAGAGCTCATGTACAATTTTCTGTGTCTTAATCTAGTAATAGGTATGCAAGTATTTATTGTTATCCAGAATTTATTTGTATTATCTGTATGGTATTTCATATTAAAACAAATCATCATTGCAAATATGGACAAAAAACACATTTTCCCTTGATGTACGTTCTGTTTCCTTGTCAAACATACCATTTTTGGAAAATTGCCAGTGTCATATGCAAGAAACCTCACAAGTAAACATTTCACCATTTTTGGTTGATGCTTTATGTGATTTGTGGCCAAATTCTATTTTGTTTTCTTTTATATTCTTCTAAATCTACACTGTCACTTTTCAAGGGACCACGGGTTCATGTCATGTAGCACTCTTTGTGACATGTTCCCTCCATCATTTGCAGATTACTTCTCTGAGTTGCTTTCTCAATCGTAAAGCAGAAAATGTAACAGCTGCCCCATACCATGAAGGTCAAAATTAAACAAAATGACATCAGCCTGGAATTTAGTAGGCACCAGGTAAACGGCAACTGTTGAAGGTTGAGAAGTGAGATACTTTACATGGAATGCCAGTGTGGTGTGGGCACAAAACAGACGCTGGCTACACGGCAGCCACTCTTAGTATCATGGCTCTAGGCCTTGTTCAGGTCTCTTTTATTATGACATCCTGAAAACAGATGTCCTCCTTCAGGACTTCAGCTATCCCCACGATGCTCAGCCCTATTTCCATAGGAAATTCCACATTCCTTGAATGAACTCCTTTAGTTTCCACTCTGGGTATCATTGCCTGTTCTAGTTCCTTTAGGGGAAGGGAGAGTCGAGTGTTTCCTGGGTAGAATTGACCCACTCTGTTCCTTTTGGGCCAGCATTAACCAGCTACTTCACAATAATCATCCCCTGGTATTACAGAGCTCAACAGGGCCATCCTGGAAGGTTTCATTTTCCTGCTCTCCCTGACTCTGAGCTGTCTTCTCTTCATCTCTCAAGCTGATTGGTGAACCAGCTACTTTGTCCAACCAATCACTGAGGTCCTTTGCCTTAAATAAAATTCAATGAGGTAACTTACATAAAGGCTGCTACCATGCAGATGACATGTAAAAGATCCTCAGAAATTATTTTCGTCTCCCTGCCTCTCTTCTTCACAGTCTTTCCTTGCATTCAGAAAGCTCCTTGAATTTCAGCGCAGAATCATATGATAACCAACTCTTGCTCCATTGAGTTTAAATTTGAAATTTCTGTGACTTTCACTTACCCGGTAATTATACTCAATTAATAAAATAACCCATTGGCCTTTTTATGGCATAAACGTTTTATCACTGCTCTATGTTTATCTGTTCTCTCTTCATTTAGTGTGCATTTTTTTTTGTGGTGACTTAGGATATACATCCCTGTTGTCTTTTGAGCATCAAATCAAGTTTGAGCTAGGAAATCTTCAAGGATATGCAGAAGAAATTGGTAGGAAAAATTATCTTAACTGTGTCATTAATTTCTCCCATAATGATAAAGCCCTAAAAAATACCAGAAGTTAGTATATAATGTCTTCTGTGACTTCCTGACACTCAAAAAAAAAAAAAAGCCCAAATAAAAATGAAGAATGTTTTCATTCAATGTGCTGTGTTACAGTGCAAAAATTGTTATCTAAATAAACATTTAGAAGAGAAAGGTGAAAACTTAAGACCATCATCCCCTATGGGAATTCACAATGTAAGTATGAAAAGCATATAGTGTGAGATCAGATAGAGGAAGGAGGGGAGTAATGATATTGCTTACACTAATGTCTATTCAGGATATGGAAATATATGGAAAGAGAAGGCAGCTAGTTCTTAGGAATCACTCAAAGAAAAAAACACAAACGTACAGAAAAAGAGGAAGGAAAGTCATGTTATCTTGCAACATTTTCCTTCTGATTTTACATGGTTATACAATGAGTTCTACTTCTGCTCCCATAATTCTGATTATTTTGGCTAGTGTTATTTGCAGGGTCTGTAAACTCAAAGGAAGTTAGTGCTAAAGAGGATATGATAGAACATTGTGCTATAAAAGAAAAAGGAAAAAAATAAACTCCAACAGGTTCAGGGAGCAGACAGTTGATAGGAATGTGTAAGGCCTGGCTGTGATTCTACAAGAAGTAGCTACTCCTGCAGGAAACTAAAGTGTACCTCCCCCTACCACACCACACCATTAAAGCAATCACATTCCAAACAATTTTTTGTTATTGTGGCAAACACGTTAAATGTGTCTGCTGACCATAAATTGCCCATGAATTCCAGTTTTTGAGCTCTAATAGCTCCTATTACATAGGTGAGAGATACCTATGGGGTGATGATTATAGGTTATGCAAACAGGGTGGAAATGTGTCTAGGGTCTCTCTGGGATGCGGATCCATTCAACTGGTGGGTTCAGTCTGGAATTATGAAGGAAGCAATGTGCAGGTGTTTTTATGCAAACAATTCTTGCTAGCTAGAATAAAACAAATTAGATGAGAGGGATACAGAAGTTTTATAAACACTACTAAAGCATTGGGATCAATAAAAGAGACCAAAAACTTGATTGAATAAAACATCTTGCTTCCACCTCATTGCATCCTTGTCCATATTGATCAGCTGTAATAGAGCATGACAAAAGGTATTGATTGACTGAGGCAATTCTCAGGTATCTGGGACTTGAAAGCAGCTATAGACTACCAAGGAGGCAATGCTCTACACAAGCCTGAAATGAGTGAGGTTAAGTGGAAGGGGGCTGGGGCAGAAGGTGCTCAGTGTCTGCATCACTCTGGCAAATGACTGACTTGAGGCAGAACAGACCTAGTTTTATTCACCCATAAGTTACAAAAAAGCATAAGTCAGTTACTGTCTTATAAATAGCTGTTGATAAAATGCCTGCTTAAAGTATTTGGCCAGCTTTCTGTAATATTGATTTCTAAAACACTCTCAAAAACAACAAAATTAGATTGAGTGCATACTTCTACATTTATTCCCCACTTAAAAAAAAAATAACCAACAGCAAAGAAAAATATAAAGGGCAGAAATCTATTAAGACACAGAAAACAAAAAGAAAGATGACCATATAAAATTTTAGAAAAGTTTGGTAGCTAGAAGGAGATAAATCCATAATAAATACAATAGCAGACCCTAGATAATGATATCCAAGTTAGAGAAGATTATTGCAAAGTTTGAGAAACAATCGGACCCCCAAATCTCTTCTCCTTTATTTGGGAGACTGTCACAGCCTCCCCCTGGCCCGTGGTGACACTTTGCTCTGAAAAGAGGGAAATGGAGGCTCTCCAGTGTCAGGGTATACCAGGCCTAGCTATGAAACACTTTAACGGGGAATCCAGGCAACTGGTCATGAAATACATGACCACAAGTATTTCTTAGGAATACAAGTATTTAGGAAGCCAGACAAATTAAAACACAAGGTCAACATTATCTCCCAGGAAAACAGTGGTTATGCAGGAAGGGGATTGTGAGGGTCATGGACTCCACACACTGCATATTGATGGATGTAAGGAAAATGAGTTTGAGATAGGTGAAGGGAGGAAGGATAATGTATGTGACAGAAGTAGAGGGAGGAAAGATAGGTCAATCCTCTGGCTCTATATTGGAAAATCAGTATTTTAAGAGTCACCAATCAACACATCTTTCAGAGATATGGAAGAAAGTGCCAAAATAATCAGGTTAGCAAGAGGGAGGAAGGATGTTGTAGAATTATTTTTTATAGCAAACAGACCTTATGAAATGATTCAGCTGTTTAAACTGTAAGCCTATATATTTGAATATATAAAAATGTATAATGTTCTAGAAGTTCTCAAATGGGTTAACAAAAATAGGTAGAAAGACATGCTGAAAAAGAAATATTAGTATTTGTCTCGACAGCCAGTGGTGAGGAGGAACCAAGAATTCCCTTCTCCCCACCCCGCGACTTTTCTAGCAAACCCACTCTGGCCCCAGCCCCAGCTGACGAAATGATGACCCCAGGTTATGAGTGAGAGGACGCAGATGGCTCTGGCTTTCTCATTTTTATTTTTCCTCTACTTTTGGTTGCATCTCTTTGGGACAGTGTTTGATCTTTCACATAGTAAAAATTATTTTCTAAGAACAGTGGCATCGTAAAGACTCAGAACACGCTTTGGTGTTCACGGAATCTACTTCCCTGTTCCTACAGAAGCAAAGGGCTGTGTGCCTTTACTTTCAAAGGTCAGGGTAGAGTGTCTATGTCAGTCGCCTGCGTCCCTGTCTTAAATTTTATGGTGTCTTACAGTTCTGGATATGAGGCCATTTTTTTTTTAATTTACAAATACAAAATTTATATATTTATGGTATAGGATATGTTGTTTTGATGTTTCTATGCATTCTATAATGGTTAAATCAAGATTATTTACATATATGCATTACCTCACAAATCAACCTGTAAGAACACTTAAAAATCTACTTTCTTAACACTCTTCAAGTATACAATATATTACTGTTAACTGTAGTCAACATGATGTACAACAGATCTGTTTTAGACTCCTGTCCAACTAAAACTTCATGACATTTGACCACTGCCTCCCCAGCTCCTCTACCCCCGACCAACACTGACTGTCTTTCTAACTCTCTGTTTCTATGAGTTTGACTTTCTGGGGTCCACACATCAGAGGGATCCGGCAGTCTTTGTCCTCTTGTCCTGGTTCATTTCTAACATAATGGCTTCCAAGTTCATCCATGTTGCCACGCATGACAAGATTACCGTTTTTTTAAGACCAAGTAATATCCCATTGTACACACATACTGTGTTTTCTTTATCCAGCCCCCCATTGTGCCCCATTTATGGGCACATAGGTTCGTTCCATGTGTTGACTCACATGAATAATGCTGCTGTGAGCAATAATGCTGGGGTACAATTATCTTTTGACATACTGATTTCATGTTTGGGGGGAACATCCCCAGAAGTGGGATTACTGGGTTATATGGTAGTTTTGTTTCTAGTTTTTAAAGAACATCTGCAGTTTTCCATGATGGCTTGTACTAATTTACATTCCAACCAGCTCCGTGCTAGGGTTCTCTGTCTCCACGTCCTCACCATCACATTTCTCTTCTTGGTAGAAGCCTTCCCACCGGTGCAAACTAATCTAAGTACCCCAGTGTTTTATATCGTATGCTGTCTTACAGCCTCGGGTGTGGAGTCCACAATTCTTAACTTGTTTTCAATTTTGAAGTTCTTATTCTCAAGAAAGCTGCAGATTCTGTCTTCAGAAAACTTGCTATATATAGATTTTATATATACGCTGGGAGAATGACAGAGTCCCTGATGCCCGTTCATGGACCACTTAAGTGTCCCTGAGCCTGTTAGGAGTCTAATCCATATCATTTTTCACACAAATTCTAAATAGTGTTGAATTAAATGACTGAATGGATCCAAACAGAAAGAATCTAGTTCCAGCTGATGTATTGGGTGAAAACAAGGACGCACAGAGAATGCACTGCTTTATTTTATGTCTTTGATATTCCTCTTGGAATAAGAATTGCTCCTCAGTTTCTTTTTTCTTTTCTCTTTGGACTCTGTCTGCCCTTGTATCCACCTCTGTGCAGCCTACAGCAATACATAAAGAATGTCTTCTTTATCACCCAGACTCCTAAATTTCAAGCCTCAACTTGTAAAAAGTGCCCTCCACAGTACATCTTGGCATTCTAAAATGAATAAGTAAATAAATAATGCTTATTATGCCCAATTTGTTCTACATATTCAAGGCTGCCGTATGGCTTCAATGGATATCTAGTGAAAATGTATTTAATATCTCATAAAGCCTACATAAAGATGTCAAATGCCCATAATTAAAGATGAATCCTCTTCGAGAGATCGCTTTACCAATTAGCCACCTGGAGCTGTCTGGCCAAGTCCTAATCAATTAGCCAGTTGTGGATGTTTTGAAGATGGTACAGGTCCTAAGGAGAGCTGGGAATACTTAGCGAGCGTAGTAGTGATGATAGTCCCGGGAAGACTGGATTCGGGATGTTCTTGTTATGAAAATGACTCACACAGCACCGTCCCACTCCCTCAGGTGATCACCAGCCGACATCACCCACCCCCTGCTGTTTGTAGACAGTGGAACTTCCAGGGGCTGAGTGAGGAGCAAGGGAGAGCAGCCATTTTGCAAATTCACCTTCCTCTCTTGGTCGCCCCTTCTTCTTGCACAGGACAATCGCGTCTCGAGTCCCCAGCTTGTAGCACTGACAGATCCATAGTAGTTCATGGTCATTCCCCTCTCCTTTGTTTCTCTAACCAGGTGGCAGCAGCTGAGGGAAATGCAAACTTTGCTGTCCAGTAGACATGTATAAAATGAGGCAGATGCCCGCCACGGTCCCAGGCAGCTCACCGTGCACTTCTCGTTCTAGTACGTTCCCTTCGTTTTCTGTCTTGCCCCAGCCTTCAGGCCTCACACACTCAGCTCTCATGCATGTGGCAGCGATGTTATTTTTCATTCTCGTGCTTGTCCTCATCAGCTTTAGAAAAACAACCAGATCCGAGTACAGTGGTGACTTTTCAATGGGTCGCTGGGATTGCAGAATGCTTTCTACAAAAATAGTTTTGTCTTCCTTTTTTTGGCCGTACAAACGAAAAGACCATTTCAAAACATGACTATTTATGTGATTAAGGTGCAATATGAGAACATGCTTTTTGTAGAAGACAGCCAGAAGGCAAGAATTCAAGAACATCCTTAGCAGAGCTGGGACAGGAGAGGAGGCAGAGGACACGTCAGTGTTTACACTGTGTAGATGTCTCAAAAGGTGTGCAGATGTGGGGAGAACGAAAGCCAGGGGAGTGGGGACCCGGGAACACTTCGCCTCATGGATAGAGTTAGCTAAAGAGGGTGTTAATTTTTGCAGGTGTTCTTAAGAAAGAGGGTAAGAAAGTTGGACTTGAGGCTGAAAATAAAACTGAAATTTATGTTTAGAAGCAACAGAATGTTGCGTGGCAAAGGAATATGGCTAGAGCTTTCCAAAGTATAGAAAGTCTCCAATTACGTGATGCAAACCATCCTCGAGGCTCAGGAGAGGAGCGTTGGGGGTATTTACAGTTTGTGGGAGCATCTTGAGGGTGTTGAGTGTCAGACCTCAGCTGAGAGTTTCATTTGCTCCTCTCTCCCGCCTGACGGGCAGGCCGGCCACCCCTCCCGCTCACGGTGCCGCCGGTCTCGGAGCTGGGACGGTTTCCAGTGTCTCCTGAACGCGTACAGTTGTACATGGCGCAGTCTCCAATTGTATCTTCACATATGCTCCCCTCTGTGTTAACTGGAGTCTTTCTCTCGGAATCGCTGTCTTCACCATGGAGGACTTAACTTCCCGGAAGTCAGCACCAATATCTTTTTGTCTTTGTTCCCATCTTTTGATGGCATTTAGGGCAGCACAGTGAATAAAAAGCCAATCTGTGAACACAGAGATGGACTAATACATAGACTTTTGTCTAGGATGCCCATGTCTATGCCTCCAGGCAGTATCTGTTATTTTCCTTTGGTAAAATGTGTATCTGAAAAATTGCACATTTTTTGTTTTAGATTTTTTTTTAATTTTATTTGAATGGTACATTTTAGATGTACATAGTGATAACATTCATCCTAGGGAATTTGTACCTGTACATGATATATCTTGCTGCTTCTTTTTTTTCCCATTCCCCTACCCTCCCTTCAACCCATCCTCCCTCCTTATTTACAAAAGCTTTGTTTCTGCTTTTTCCTTCTAGTCTTTTTATTCTCTTGTCCCTCCATTCTTTTCCCCCTCCCCCTCCCTTGTTCCCCTTCCCAGTTGAACAATTTCTTCCCTTTCCCAAATGCCCATCAACTAATGAGTAGATAAAGAAGATGTAGTTTTTAGATACAATGGAGTGCTACCCTGCCAAAAAGAATGATAAGCTTGAGATATTTTTAGGTAAGTGGAAGAATATTGAGACCATACTCTTAAGTGAAATAAATAAGACACACATGTTTAAATACCACATAGTTTCTCTGGTGTGAGAAACTGAAAGTGTAAATAAGGAATTTCACCTTTCTTAATAGCCAATATTTAAAACAAGAGTCCTAAAATCATCTGATTTTTCCCGTTCTGATTTTGTTCTACTCCAACATTTAACAATAGAAGTCTCATCTTCCCATATCCACTGTTACTGCTTTTCTGTGTCCACACGTAAGAATTACAGTCAACATTTATTGCACGCTTTTCACTGCCCATTTCTCTGTGCTGAACACTTGTCACCTTTTCTTCCAACCAACAGCCATAGGAAGTAGGCACATTTTACAAAGGACAGTTGAAACAGGGCTCTTTGTCAAGATTGAGGTGAATATCAAAAAAAAAAAAAATGAGTGTTGGCTGGGGATTTAGCTCAGTGATTAGAGTGCTTGCCTTGCAAGCACAAGGGCCTGAGTTCGATCCCTGGCACCACAAAAAAAAAAAAAAAATGAGTGCAGACAGAAGAAGAGCTAAAATAAGACAACAAACACTGACATTTCCTAAAACTGGGTGATGGGGAATGGGGGCCTATAGTACAGTTCTCCCTAATTTTGCATGTTTGGAAATATCCAGAAAACACAAATTTTTAAATACAAAATTGAATTAAAATCAAACTCAATCAGCAGAAAAGGTATATCATCTTTCTCTCATCTGGTTTGAGTTATTTGACTGCCATCCTTCAGTATAGGAAATACTGCCAGTAGCCACACTCAGCTCTAGACGTCCGTCCTTAGCTCCCATCACCTCCTGTGGCCTGAACGTCTTCAGTGCCCTGGAGCTTTCCACCTCCTCTTTGGCACAAGCCTGTTTGGGACCCCGGGAAGACAGAAGAGGATATCATTTAAGTGTCATGAGATAATCTCTGTGCCCTGTTCACTGTGATAATGTGTGCATTTTCCAGTAACTTTTCTTCCATGTAAATGCTTCTTTCCCATGTTGTCTGCCCCGCCACCACATTTTCTTATTGTTAACTGAAGAATTGTTCATCTCTATTTGGACTCTAGCTCCACATCTGCTTTTTGCTCTCCATCTGTTCTGTGTTGTACTTTTTTATATATATAAATTAGGTTCAGGGTAACATTTAAAGAAACAGTCGAGTGTGTGTGAGTCTTGAACTTTCTATTTCATACTGGGAAAGTTTCTTAGACTATTAACAGAAATGTAAATGGTATTTCATTACCATGTAGAAACCAGTTGACCTTTGAAAATTTGTAAAATTGCTTTTCTTCTGTTCTTTTTCTCTTTGCCTTGTTCTTTGGCATTATCCCAAATCCCATTTTAGAACTAAAGGATGTGGTTTCTCTGAACAGACTGTGAAAAGGCAAACTCTTCTGCACTAAATAAGCCAGTATATGATGGACTGAAAATTCAGAAGTTCCTCCATATCTGTATGTCTCCTTTGGGTACTACGGGTGACCAGAGGAAAGGCAGTCCCAATGTGTGACTTCAGTGTGTTTGGATTCAAGTCCTACTTCTGCAACTAGCCTCCACTAGGCTCCTTGGCCCTCTGTGAAATGACAGAACGAATACCTCCCTTATGTTGCTGTCATGAATGTAAACTTCCAGAAGTCACCAGCACAGGACCTGTCACCTATTGCAAAAACTCTGTGAAAGGGCAGTAGCCGTCATTCCTGTGAATGCTCCAGTCCCTGAATAGCTACAAAAAAAAAAAAAAAAAGCAAAACCAATAATGTGTTTTCTTGGTCGCCAAATTAAGTTGAAAGCAATTCTCACATTAACAGCAGGCATTTACTAACTTAGAAGACACAGCTACCGACAAGGCCCCAAAGAAGTCATTTGAAGCTGGCGTTCATTTAATCTGTCATATTCACTTTGGCCAGAAACTTCTGCTGACGTGTGAGACTCACTGAACTCATATTTTTCCTTTTTGTCTACCCAGCTGTCATTGTATGTATCCTCAGAGGTGGAAGCTTTCTGACTGGGGCTTGCTTAGGACAGAAGTCTCATGCTTTGATTTTGTTTTGTGTTTGAGGTTAGTGATGAAGAATTCAAAAGAAGAACTGTTGGATGCTCAAGGGGAAAGTCCAGACGTCGCCTTATTTCTGTTTTCTGTAAAGTTGAAAATGGCACAGAACAGTAGTGCTAATAAGTAGGACCGTGTCTGGTGGAGTTCAAAAAAATAATGCTCTACTTCTGAGGAAATGGAAGCCTTTGATGAAAGCAGCTTTTCTGACAAATGAAAAACTCTGAGACTGATTAAAATTTGATCATAACATCTGTATTCACTCGTTTACACTTTTAACAAACATTTATAGAGCATATTCTCTGCGCAGCCGCTTTGTCAGACACTGGAATACGAAAGTGAGTAGTACTCTTACTTTTGTAATAGTCTGACCAAGTGAAGAGAGGGTGTAGTTAATTTCTGTAACTTTAATTTCCAAAACAGGCATATTGCTACTGCCGAGGACTGGGTTTAGGTAGCGTCCCAGTACTCGGGTTTAGGTGCAGTACTCGGGCCGTCATACCAGCAGGGAGCTGGGGCCGCTCTTTAGTTGAAATGAACCAGGAGAAGAGATGGCTACTGCAGCCTCGAGAGAGCAGCATGGCAAGATCCCTCCCTGGGTGATGCAGCCAACTCAGGGTGGCCTGCCAGGAAGGGAGCCACAGAGGACAAATTTCAGCTCGCTCCTCTGCCGTTTCTGGAACCCCTGCTGCTACTTCTCATGACACATGCCCACTGGGAGCCACAGAGAAGTGGCACCTGTTGGAGAAGAAGGTGGACATCCGCACTGGAAAGAGGAAAGAGAAGAATCCAGCACAACCATGAACTCCCTCAAGATATTCGAATAGTGGATGTCAGACACGAGCAGATCAGTTTTAATACCCTCCAGCATTAACGCTATGCTGAGTTATGATACAGTGGAAGAGCCCAGATATAGAGCCTCTGGCTCTAGCTTTGGGAACCATTTGTTCTGTATCTCAGAGGCTGACTGTGAGTTTTCTAGGTGATAGGAGAAGGAGGAATATTTTAAGGGGCAGAAGAAAAGGCAAGTACATAAATGACAGAAATATATGAAGCTCACTTAGAAATTATCTGGGTAATTGAAGCACAAGGAATAGAGAACACAGGCAATGGGTTTGAGATTTTGTGAGGCTCTTGTTGTTGGGGAATATTATTCAGCATCACTACAACATGCTTCGTAACCAGGGATGAGATTCTTCTGACCCGCAGGCTTCCTGAGAGGAGACATCTGCTTTGGTCATTGTTGTGCTTGGGCACCTAGAATAATGGCTGGCACAGACTCGGTGCTTGGTAGCTATTTGGAGAATGAATGAACACATGAACAAAAGAACTTCTGTACTTGAACATAAGTCCTACATCTTCTTAACTCATTACAATTAAACTGGATGCAATATTAGCCACTGGTACTATTTCGAGCCTTCTTTTTTGTTCTAGAGATAAATACATCTCAAGAACAGTGATTTTGTAAAACAAGCCCAAGATGGAGAGCCAGGGCATCTCCCCACCCCTGGGAACATTACTCACCCTTCTGTTTCTCTGCTTTCTTGTCTCAAGGTCATTGTGAAGATGAGACCAAAGGGGCCCTGGCAGGTAGAAGGTACTTGACAGATAAGAGGTGTAGGGATGCTTCTTTCTCCCACATCAACAGGGACTGAGATGAGCCACATAGATGAGTTTTTCAGATTATTGAATTGTGTCCCATTAAACAGGACTTCTCAGTCTTGGTATTGTGCATATTTGGGGCTAGCTGCCTTTGGCTGAGACCTCTCTTGTACATTATAAGATGTCTGGTACCATTCCCAACACAACGACCACCAGTTTTGACAGCCAAAACTTTGCGGTCGTTACTGTATATCCCTCACCTTTCCTTGTCCTCTCACTGAGAATCCCTACATTGAGCACTTATTTTCAATCTTCTCTATGGAGATCCTTCTAAAATATATTGGTTATATCCTTGGCTGGTGAACCATGAGCTCCTGGATTGTTATATGCGAAAACTACTTGCCACCATCCTAATCTCTTTAAGACATGTTAAAATCATTTGCTGTTAGCGCTAGTCTGCTATATTTTTGTAGACACCGTCTCTGTCTTGTGATTTTTCCCTCCCACCCTGCCTGTGTGGTTGACAGCTGTCATTTTCTTGTAAGCATCGAAGCGTGCTAATTTGCTATTTCTAATCTGCTGTGAATTTGGAAGGTAGTTAGCCAGCTTCATACAATGAATCCAAAATGAGAATCCGCAGTCCCTGAGTTTGGTCCTGGGTGTGCAGGAGCCCGGCGGATAGACTTAGTTGTCTGTGTGAGCCACACAGAGACCTTCGTACTGCTCAGTCTTTGATGCTTCTGCTCTTAGGGCGTCAGCCATGGCAGCGTGAAGTCATCACTCTTATTGTGAATACGACTTTATGAGGTCAGCCTCATCAGCTTTTCCATTTCTGTGATTTAGGGTGAAATAAGAGAAGAATGGAACATCCAATAATAGCTCATGCCTTGCTGCCAAACACATTTCAGAAAGTAAATAGTCTTATTTTTCTCACCCCTTCACTCTTCCTTCCATTCGAAGTTATATAATTCTATAGGGGTGATATATCATTTATATGGTCTATGAGGCCACAAGGATCCTGGCGTAATATATGCCAATAAGCTGTTCTTTGATATTTTAAGTAAGATAGCACTGAGCACAGTGGCATGGTGTCAGGCACATAGTAGGCACTCAAAAATATATTCATGCAAGGAATCACATTCATGGATGACAAAAAATGCATAAGTTTCCAATTGCTGGTATTAAAAAAAAAAAGCTCATGCAAGATGTGGCAAACCAAAGATAAGGACTTCAAAAATCCAGATGAGGAAAGTGGTTGGTAATGAAAGCACAGGCTAATCTTTCATGTCACAGATAAAGCGAGAACTGTAATAGTCCCAGAGGGGTGAAATGAAATGACTGAACTTCAGCCCGTTTCCTGTTCTGCTGTACTTCTCTTTAAAGTTCACAGATTGGGAATGGCCAGGACATCCTAGCTCTTGGGATGAACTCGCCTTTCATTTCCTCCATTGCAGTGCCCATGTTTTTCAATGGATGGAGGGAAAGGTGAAAATTCTGTGTCTGCCTGACTCCAGTGGCTGGAACTGCTGGTATCTCTAACAGCGTGTTTGTCCAGGTTGTTCGGCTATTTCTGTCTGCTGTAACAGGGAATAATCCCTCACACTAGAATAAAGCAACCTGCCGTGCAACACTTACCTGAATAGTGAGCAGGGTCGGGGAAAACATTTCATTTAAACATGGCTCTGTACATAATAAAAAAGAGATCAGTGTTCGGTACGACTCTGAACACTGGGAAAAGAGAGGCATTTGACTTGCTGCAATTTTTCAAGATCATGACTTGTCTTAACAGCCCCCATAGGTAACAGGCCTTCAGATGGTAGTTCTGGTCAGCCAGGTCCTTGAGAAAGGAGGCTAAGACTGACCAGGCTACACCCTGGAACATGAAACTGGAGATGTCCTGATTCCATATCGTGCTGAGAGTCAGGCCTTGAATCCAGGCTAATCTGTGAATGAATTGGATGGACGTAGGGGTGCTATAATTTTGCAGATTTCATGTAATCATTTGAGTGAGGAAGTCTGTTGACAAAATCAAGACAATTCGACTGGACCCGAGTCAGGAAAATAGCCAGTCCTTGGCAGAAGCAAAAATTCTTAGAACACAGTAAGCATCTGTTTGTATCTCGGAGAGGCAGCATTAGAAAACATCTCCATATATCTCTTGGGTTCTGTAGTCTTAGCATTTCAGATAGGTCACCAGTTAATTGGGCTGGGTTAATGGTTCTTTTTACTATGGTGGCTTTTAAGCACCTTTCTAGGAGAAAGTGTTTGATTAAATCATGGACCACTGAGGGAGGCATAACTCCCCTAGCATTTTGTCTTCCACAAACAGACCAAGAATGAGATAGGATGACTGGAGCCTGGTGGGTACCTGGCCTTGTTTTGAGTGCACTCATACCAGCAGCTGGCACTGGTCCTGAACACCTTGCGATCACACAGGATCTGCGGCGGTGCCTTGGGCTTGTGTCAGGAGTAGAGAGGTGTGAGACAAATGAGGATCAGGGCCAGTGACTTAGGAGGGAAAGGAGGGATAAGAGAGTTTAAGAAGATATGGCTTAGGGTTACTTTTTTTCTTCTTTATTCATCTACTATGAAAATGAAGCTCTGTGTGTGTGTGTGTGTTTGTGTGTGTGTGTGCGCGCGCACGTGCGCTGGAGATTGAACTCAGAGCCACGTGTGTTCTGAGCACATGCTCTACCACTAAGCTTACACCCCCAAGTACACAAATTACATTTGGGATTGAGTGTGCTGAAGATCGAACTCAGGGCCTTGTGCTTGCTACGCAAGCTCTCTACCACTGACCTAAATCCCCAAGCCACAAATTACATTTTTAAAAGACAAGAAATAAAGGGTAAGTTACCCAACTGGCTCTCTTTAGTCCCAGGTATATTTGGCTTTCCCTCCTCCTGTAGCCCCTTCCTCTGTATCAAGCCTATTGTGGCAATGCAGCTTGCACTGGATTTGAAGGTGATCCTGTGAGCATATGAATCGAAAGCTTGAGAAGGTCCCAGGATTCCAGAAGCATCGACTCAGCAGGATTGGGGCACCTCAGGATCATCAGCCAGGACAGAACTTTCGGGAAAGCCATGTGGGAAGCAGTGAGGGAAATCAAAGGGAAGACCAGGACTATCTGGTCACAAGGACCTGCGTGCAGGAGTCCTCAGTGTCAGGAAGGGAGAAATTTGACAGCAGAATGAGAATCAGAGATGAGATGAGTGTGGGAGAGGAACAAAGGGCTGATCTCAGACCAGGAGAGGGGCCATAGAAAGGTGAAAAATACAGGCCAAGGGCCCTAAGTAAGGACACGTTCCAAACTGTGTGGTGGAAAGTTTGAGGAGTGCACAGCTGTGCAGCGGGCACTGGTGTGCTAGAAAGGCCCATCATGTGGTGTGATCGTGGAGGAAGCAGATGGACTCTCATGAGTCATTTGTCATGGGAAGAGCTGGGGGTGGCAGTAGGGGGAGGAAGAAGCGAGGCCCCAGGACAGAGGAATGGAAACAGTTCAGATACATGTTATTAATTATCGTCTCCAAAGAGCCCAGTGTGGCAAGATGGATGACGACATAGGTGGTGTTGCTTAAGATTACTTCCGATGTAGCTCACTGTGTCTTTCCATGGGGCATGAATCATCATCTCTGGAACCTTCCTGTTTCCCACAAGGAGGCTGTGGCACTGATAAAGGCTATTGGGAAGATGAAATGTTGTATCATGACCATTTTTGGACTGTTCTTCACCCTCCTGTCACCCCTGGCCTAAAGACCCCAGCATGGAAACATTCACTGCAGCCTAATGCTTGACATACAGTGAATTGACTCTGAGATGATTTTTCAAAACTTAAATTATATTCTAAAATAAGTGGCTAATGGCTCCCATTCCCTGAACCCTCTCCGTCATCTTTCATCTTTTTGTCCACAACAGATGTGGCCGATTTTCACAGGGGTGAAATCTGCTTTACTTTCAGGAGACTAAGTTTTATGCATTGTTATCACTGTGGGTCAGGGTTGCCATTGTCCTGTTAACATCATCTATGCCTAAAAAGTGCTTGAAACAATTTTCTTGGATACAATAGGACCTTTCAAAAAGACTGAAATAGAAGAACTTTTAACAGAAGGGATAGTTATGAACTGCAAGTCCAAGTGTTTTATTTCCCACACTGCACATTATCTTCTTGGTGCATAGCAAGTATTCAATAAATATTTTGGAAAAAGAAATACGGTCTGGTAGCTGGAAGGGGCTGCTGAGCAGGCTGGGGAGCTCAGGTGACCCCTAACCGTGGTAGAGAGATGCTACCCAGGCGGGAGAGGACAGTGTTCCAGGAGGACACCTGTGGGGCCCGGGCCAAGCCATCCAGCCTTTCTGGATCACAGAGCAAAGTCTTATTTGTAACAGGAAGGAATGAGACCAGACCACTAGACAGACCCCTCTCTACATGAGTGTCCCTGTCCCCATTCAATCCTGAAAGGACCGACAAAAGCTGTGTCATCTGCAGCCAGCACTCTGTGCAGGGGACCCAGGCCCCAGTCCCTCTTCAATGTCCACAGTCTTCATTTCTCGCTAGGCATGTACGTGTCCTAATCAAGCATAGGGGAGAAGACAGTTACAGTTTCTGCAGGAGCTCTGTCAAAGAAAACAGAAAGGATTCTAGAAGGACAAATCTTATTTCAAGTAGTGTCTTCTTAAAGCAAAGGTACTTGCAAAAGCAATCCTTATGCTCTACCTTCTGTGACACCCGGGCAGAGCCCAACTAGGAAACTTCAGTGAGGAGAAGGTAAAATGAAATATAGATATTTATAATTAAAATTTCTTTCCCCCTGGCTATCGCTGCCTTCCTCTTTTTGTAATGAAAATTCAGTCAACTGAACATTTAGTTCCCCAAGGAGGACTCCTCAGCTGTCTGTGACGTGGGGCACATGGAAAGCCCTAGCACAAGATGATGCCCGTTCTCGGCTAATGATTGCCTCGCACAGGATCAGGACAGACAAGGTCTTTGAGGTTGGGCCCCTTTCAGCTACAAGTTAGGTATTAGGTTCAAAATATAGCTAAAAGCATTTCATGCAAGCCTGCAAACCAAAAGGGTGCTGGATCCAATTTTCTACGTGTACAGGTATATCAAATAAATTTAATTTCCCCATTGAAGGCGCTTGCTTTTAATTCTGGGGCCAGCAGTGCAGAACAGTTTCAAAGATTAAATTTCTATTCCAAGAAAGAAGTAGTCGGGGATAGAAGCTCTAAAGCATAAGCAACCAAAAAGCAAAAGGTTTTCAGTGCACATGGCAAAGGTGGCGGTATAGAAAGGTCCAGTGAGCAACACACAGACAAGAAACCTTCAGTAGCAAGATTGCCTTTACCACCTTATTTCAAGCCATCCAGTCACCTTACTTATAACCAGTGTAGGGCTGGCTTTGATGCCTCGTTGCAGTGGGGATCCTGCTGTCTCATCTAGGGCTCCTGGTGCTACTCTACATTATGTGTGGACTGAAGCTTGGTCGCCCGGCCTCTTTAACCACCACTATGAGGTACACCTAAGTTAGGTGTAATTTTAAGACCAAACTCGAGGGTTTTTAGGAATAGTCACAGCTCACTTCCTCCACGAAGCCTTTCCTGCTTTCTGCCACTCACCAGCCACCATTTGACCACCCCAGCCCACGTCTCGTTTGCTCAGCATTTTGCACATATCTGGACTGCAGCTGTCCTGAGAGGCAGCGCTGTCTCGTTGTGATTAAGCTCTGCAACTGGGGCAGCCGCCTTGAGCCCTGTGCAGCTCCATTCTGTGCATTTTAAATAGCAGTCGCAATAAGAGGGTGTGAGGAGTGAGCAAGAAGCACCAGACTTCCGGAGGCTTAGAACCCTGAGGACGTGGAGAACCATTTAGTGAACATCATCGGCCTGAGAAGCACACTGTCTTTGCCTCCCGAGGACTTTACCTGATGCCTGGCACGTGTTCACAGCTTTGGGGCCAAAGCAATTTATGGACTAACTTTTGATCTCTATGTTCGGCCTGCTCAGTATTTTGTCCTTTAAGCCTTTGGGGTGATTGGGGGTTTTCACCACACTGAACCAGTTTGAATCCATTTATTGTGTGCTCAGTTCATGCCCAATACTGTTTCAGATATTTCACATAAAGTAGCCTATTTCATTATTAGATAGCTATATTATTTTCCCCTTCTGAATATTAAGAGACTGAGGCTCCGAGAGTTGAAACAGTTTGCTTGAGGTGATGTTCATGAGGCAGGATTCAAATGCAGGACAGGCCACCTCCGTGCTGTTCCAGTGTCCTGCACATTTCATACCAGCGCTCTCCTGGAGCAATCGGGGAACTCTTGGTTAGCCCTCGTCGCTGAGTATACTGTCCAAAAGGTCAGAAACTCAGCCTAAGATGAGACGCAGGGAGACCTGCTTGGCATGTCCCCCAGGTTCCCATCAAGCCCACCACACCCACACCTGGGGCGTGGATTCACCCTCGTTCACGCAGAAGCCCCTCCTGCCTGCGGTCACACGGTTACTCATGAGGCAGCAACACCCTGGATCTTCTTAGCATCCTCTGTCCCAAGTTCACATTACTGCTCAGTTGTGGCCCTCAAGCTTACCCACATCTAAGACCATCTCAGGCTCTACAGCCGCCGCCTAGAGAAGGGTTCAGCTTAACACAGAGAATGTGCAGAAGTCTGATGAGACGCTGCCATTCGGACGACCTTTCTCACTTCCTAACTTACTGTCGTGCAGGGATCTGAAATGACTTAAGGAGAACAGAAACTGCAGCTGAAGAAAATTCCCTGATATAGATAATAAATTCTTTTATTTAAAAAAATGAAATAATTGTTAGTTCAAGTAGTATTTTGACAATGGCAGCAGTCCCGTTCGGCTGATGGTCCTTGAATGTGAACAGATTCTCATGAATAAAGAGGTGCTCATGGCTGTATTTATCTTAAACTGGATTTGTTTTAGAGAGTTGCGTATTTTAAGGAGAAGTGTATGTTAACAAGTTAAAAGAGTGTTTTAATAGGAATACTTTCTGGGACTTTTTGTCAGTTAACGTGGAGCATACTTTAATTGGCTTCCATTTGTCGCACTTTTGCTTTAGAAGAGAGTATGTGTCTTGTGATTTATAAAAAAGGAAGTCACCTACTCACTGGTCACTTTATCAGAGAGGGGTCAACACAGAATGGGCTGAGGCCAGTCGAGCAACTCTTCAGCCATGATTACATCCGGTCCTGCCTGTGCCCATGGCAGACATCGAGTTAGTCTGACGACCTTAGCATTCTTCTCAACAGCCCTCCATGCAGCCACAACCGTCCATCACTGTGGCCACCAGCTTCTCCCCTGGGCCACCATTCCTTTTGTCTCCTCCTAGTCAGAGCCAATGCTCACAGAAGTAAGAGAGGAATTCTTACAAGCAAAGAGTAAAATAGCATTCCATGTATAATGTGCAGGAATGAAAAAAGAAATTTATTGTGGAAACTATACCACACGATCCCTATGTTATAAAAAAAAAAATTGAAATATACATTGAGCTACCCTAATTATAAAATCTGACTTCTAAAATGCTCCCAAATCCAAAATATTTGTGCACTGCCTAAATGGAAAATTCCACAACTGACCTGAAGTGACAGGTCACAATCAAAACACAGGTGCACTTGCAGTATTTTAGAAAATTACCATCAGGCCATACATAGGAAACATAAATAAATTCCATTAAATGGAAATTGGGTTCCATCCCAAGATCTCATTATCTGTATGCAAATATTTCAGAAGTCCACAAAAATTTAAAATCTGAAACACTTCTGGTCCAAAGCATTTCAGATGAGGGGAATTCAGCCTGCAGTAGTTTTTAGTATAGGAAAACAATTCATTGTTGGAATTAGATTGTGTTTGGTGAAATGTCCTCACCAGTCCATTCACTCTTACCATCCGGGTTACTCAGCTTTCTGTGACTGTGACAAAACATTTGAAATAATCAACTTTTAAAGAGAAAAACTTTATTTCGCTAAAGGTTTTAGGTATTTCAGTCCATGGTCTCTTGGCCCTGTCACTTTTGGACCTCGGGAGGTAGTGTGTAGTGGGACAAAGCAGTTCTCTCAGCAGCAAGGAGGCAAAGTGGGAGGAAGTGGAGGGCCTGGGGCTGACATCCCCACCAAGGCCACGCCCCAGTGACCCCACTTCCTGCCACCAGACCCCACCTCCTGAGGTCCCACTGCCTGCCAGTAGTGCCACAGGCTCCCAACCATGCCTCTGACACATTGGTCTTTGGGGGACACTCAAGATCCAAGCTACAGCACCAGCTCTTACCTAAACATCCATGTCAGTGCCCATCAACAGTGACCTCCCGAGAGCAGACACTGCGTCTGTCCCCCTCATCCTTCACTATCCGTAAGCTCGTACTGCAGGCGTGTGAAGGAATGAAAGGACACGTAGCAGGTGTCTCCTCCAACTGAGCTCCCGGTCTACCCTCCTTTAATTTTTATCCTCCCATCCGCAACTCTAGACAGATCGCTCCCCTCCCTAAAACCTCTTCGCTCTGCCTCTCCCACTGAGGGAAGCCCAAGCCCTTCTCCAGCCATATTTCCAGCCAGCCAAGCCATCATCGCCTTAGAACTCCTTCCCTGTGCCCAAGATCTGGGGTCTGTGCCTCTGTTCTAAAATCTCCTCCCAGTCGGTTCGGAATGTTTATGTAACAGCATTCACCATGTAGTATCGGAATGATCTATTTTTATATTTTCCTTGAAATGGTTGCGATTTTCTCCTGCATGTTACAGAAAATCCAACTCAAACTGTACTGTGTTTGTACAAACAAACTGAAAAGAGACATGCTGATGTTTTTAAGAACAGAGTGACCCAATGGTTCATAAGCTGCTAGGGCTTCATTTTTCTGTTTCTCTCGGCTCCATCTTTTGGGCTAATTTGCATTAATCCCTTCATAGTATAAAAATTATTTCCACAACTCCTAACACAAGTTTTCTCACTGATACTCTTGTAAAAAGAAAGAACTTCTCTTCCCCTCCCAGCAGACAAAAGCTGTGACTGGATCGATGAAAGACTGTTCTCCGTTCTTAAACCAGTCACTGATGCAAAAGATGATGGTGTGATGATCGACTGAGACTCCACAGTTGGAAAGTTCAGGTCCTTGTAGAATGAGGGAAGAATAGAGGGTACCGTGGAAGGAGGCCACCAATCACATCCCCTCTGCTCCCACGTGGCTCCTGACAGTTATGTGGTCCTGCCATATTCATCTTTGGAGTCCCAGCATGTAGCGCAGTGCTCGATGCCTACGTAGCAGGTAGTCAGTGCACATGTAGTTGGCTGGAGGGAACAGCCTACCGGGAACTGGAAAACGTGTCTATATCCCTGTTTGCCTTCCTGCTTCTGCTCTAAGGCTCCACCCTGTAGTGCTTTCCCATCCTCCCACTAAGTGAATCTTTCTACCTAAAGTGGATTCCCATTTTCCTTATTCTAGATTACCTTTTCTCACCCAAAATTCATCATTAACGCTACCCAACTTCCTCACCCTGATCCCAAAAAGATTTACCTATTTAAGGATTTCCAAGGCTTCCCAGACAACTGGATGATTCTGTGATAAATGCAGGAATCTGTCACCAGCAGTGATGCAAACTTCAAGAGAGATCGGTTTGCCAGTCAGTCCTTTTTTATTAAATATTCCCTGAAGGCAGCTGCTGTGTATCTTTTGATTATTTCTGCACAAGGAAAAGCATAACAGAGTAGAAAGAGACCAGACTTTGCAAAGAGGTCTAGGTCAAACCCTGGTATCACCACTTCTTAACCCTGTGACATGCTGGGCAAGTAATTTGGTTCTCCTGAGCTCAGCCCCTCCCTGTGTGAGACGGCACAATGACACCCACCATGTAGGATTATGATAGAAGTTAAGTAAGATCAGCTCTGTGACATGCCGGGGACATTTCAAGTCCAATCGATGCCAAACATGCCTTTCCCTGAAGCAGCCAAAGTACATTATCGTTATGCCCAATGTTGTTGGTTCCTTCACTCCTATCTGCAAGTGATCCGGGCTGGATTTTGTTTATTTGTTTTGTTTCTGTGATGTTGGAGGTTGAACACAAGGGCCTCATGCATGGCAGGCAAACGTTCCACCCTGACCCATCCCGGAGCCACGTCCCCAGCCCTGACCCAGGCAGTTAGAAACTCAGTGTTACTGGAGGAGCCATTCAAGAAGCTTGTCTGGCCCCGCAGTGTCTAATCACAGGAACCTGACGCGTCTTAGCAGTGTTTGGTATCGCATCCAAGTCCCCACAAAGGCAGTTATCTGCCTACCTTGACATGCCCTGGTTTTGTTCACCTGATGAAGAGGAAAATGAGTCGCGTGCCCACTGTGGTCACTCTGGAGCCCTAGATAAGACGGATGCGAAAGTCAGGATTGCTGTGAATTCTAAAGAGCCGTCAGTGTTCTCAGGCTTCCTCTCACTGGGGTCATACTTCCACGCGTGCTGCCTCTATGATAAAAATGTCAGCTGCACATCCTATTTCCAAAAATAAACCCACTGAAAACACGTGGCGGGGAAGAGAAGTCATTGTAGACCTCAGGCACTTCCGATTTCTCACCGGACATCCCTGTTGATGAAACTCTGCACAAGGCTTTTCTGCGCTTGCTTCTTCAGACTTTTGTTCCTCCTTTTATTTCCTCTGTATGTATTCTGCTTCCTCCCATTTCCTATATTTGTTCTCTTTCCTTTTGGACACAAATTTTCTCTTTCTATCACATTCATGAATCTTATCATCATTATTCATTTTGACTACTAGTCCCCTTCAAACCTGTAGAGCTCATCAAAAATTTTCTCAAAGATAATTCCTTCCCCCAAAGGAATTCCAATATGAGCTATTAATAATCATCATTAATAATATATTCATTTCATGTGAATAGATGTTTCTCAGAAGAAGTACAAAGGTCCAATAAGTACTTAAAAATATTTACAACATCACTGGCCATCAGAGATGTGCAAATTAAAACACTGAGATTTCCTCTCACTCTAGAAAGAATGGCTATATTCGAGAAATCAAATAATAGCAAATGCTGGGAGGTGACAGGAAAAAGGGAACTCTCTACATTGTTGACGGAATTGTAAACTAGTAAGACCACTATAGAAATCTTTATGGAGATTCCTCAAAAAAAATAAAACTAGACATTCAGTTTGACCCAGCTATTCCCATTCTAGGTATCTTCCTGAAAGAGTTGAAGACATCATTTTACAGTGATCTGTGCCCACCCATGTTTATAGCAGCACAATTTATAATAAGGCTTGGAAGCAGCCTGTGTATCTAACGATACATGAATGCATAAAGAAAATGTGGTATTTATACACAATGGAGCACTAATCTACCTTGAAGAAGGATAAACTTGAGTCATTTACAAGAAAATGGATACATCTTGAGACCATAATGTTAAGTGTAGTAAGTCAGACACACAGCTTAAGTGTTACATGCTTTGTCTTGTAAAGAACAAAGCATGAGAAACCCAAAATATAAAGAACAAAATAAAAGATGGATAATAGGAAGTAAGGAGACAGATATTGTTCCAATTAAAAGAGGATCGAGCAATGCAGGTAGGGAAGAGGGCAGGGAGGGAAGGAGAATGAAAAAATAATTAAGATGTGTTATATACATGTACCAATTCCACACAAGGCATGTAATCATTATGTAATGCAAACATATGCTAATAATGCATAAAAACTGGAAAAAATAGTGTATTCATTTCACCAACAAAGGTGAATAGTTGATTTTCCTTACAAAAATTTACAGAAGGCAGCCCATGGAAAGGACCACAAATGTCCTAAAATCCCAGTGGTTTATAAAAACCAAAGCCACAAATCTGACACCTGAGTGGAAGAAGGACAGATAATTAAAGTGCCCCTTGCCAGTAGGTTTCTAGCATGGGGGAAAAGACAGGGTGGCTCCTAGCAATGTACTCTGTACATTCTTGTGTTTCTTTGAGGAGCCAGCGAAAGAAACTAATTGCCGTTTTTTTCTCTTTATGCAGAGCTTTTATTTGGGTAACTGCATTTTCATGAGCGTGACCAGAAGGCTTGAGTCATACTTTGAGAACACAAACCTTCCAAATCTGCATCACGGGCATGTGTACAGATTACCAGGACTAGAAAACACGATACCTATCTTTAGGGCTTTTGAGTAGAGTCGTTTTCCTTTGTATAAAAGGCATGCACACCCACTTTAGAAAGTCTAGAATATACAGAGAAGCAGAAGAAAGTGAGAGTCACACTCCGTCCTGCACTCAGAAGCCCCTCTGTGAATATTTCCTTGCAAATGCTTTTGATCTTTCAAGTGTGCACCTGCATGTGTACTTTTAACAAAAATGTGTGCGGGTCTTCTTTTCGCACCTCAGGTGCACAGAATTGAGTTAAGCATACTACTTGATTCATGGGACATAATTTTCTTGGCTATTTCAAGGGTCTCTTGTAGATTTTTTCCTCTCTCTCTCTCTCTCTCTCTTTCTGTCTCTCTCTGTCTCTCTCCCTCCCTCCCTCCTCATCTCCTTCTATTATTCGTCACTTCCTGCAAAAATGTTGCTGTATCGATACAGTGTTGATATGTACTATTGTTCTGAGTGTAGACATGTTTATCATTCATACAGATGATGTTGTGCTATAGACTTCATAGTTTCTTTTTTTAATTCAATGCTGCTTTGAAATTTATTCATGTTGCCATGTGTGCATATATGATTCTACTTGCTGCTCAGAATCCATCACATTTTACTACCCTGGTCACACACACATGGGTTGCCTCCTGCATGTACATAGGAGGAACTAATCAGCTCCAGACCAACGATGAAGAGTGCTGGGTCATGGAGCACCTTCGTGCCTAATTTTACTACATGCTGCCATACTGCAGCCTAGATGGGTGAGCCATGGTCGCTTCTTCCAGAGTGCGTGGTATTACCCAGGTTTCTAATTTTGACCAATCTGATGAATCTAAAGAGGTATCTGGTTGTTTTAATTTTCACTTTTTGATAATCAAGGAGTTTGAGGATAATTAATATGCTACTTAGCCACGTAGATATCCCTATCCTAAGATTAGCCTGTTCTAAACCTTAGGTTTTGAATTGAGTGGGGGTCATTCAATGCCTTTTTAATTTTTTCCTGTGTATTTGTCTGACTTTCTTGTTGATTTGGGATAATACCTACTTTAAGATTTTGAAAATTGCCCATGTGTTGACAATCCGTTGTCTTTGTGATAACTCTTTATTTAATATCTTTTGGCAAACATAAATTCTTACATTTTCTGTTGTCCTTATGGTTTTATTTACACATACTAGTACTTATCTTTCAGATGTCATTATTTTATATGTTGGAAGGAGGGTATCAATTCTACCTGATTTATTTATTGTGGAATTTCTTATATTGCAACTGGAATGTTTATATTAACTGGACCTATTTAAATAAATTTCAGAGTCCTTTTTAAAGAATATCCTCTCATTGGATCTCTATGAAAAGTAGGTGAAACAGGTGTTATTCTGCCCATTTTATGGATAAGGAAATAGGTATGAATCAGACATGTAGTGACCTGCCCAAGTTCATACACCTAATCAGCCAAGTCAGGATCAATAATCAAATCTGCTGTCCCCAAGCCCAGCAGCATATCACAAAGCTTATCAAAACTCAAGGTTGTTTCCATTAAATACAGTCATCTTAACCATCCCCATGAGAAAACCATTCACTGCCTGCAGTAGTTTGGATGTTGAATATCCCCTACACGCACATGTGTCACTGGATCAGGCCCCCGGACTGCTCTGTTGGGGCGGGACATGGACCTTTAGAGCGAGAGCCTTCCGTGAGGTCCTTAGGTCACTAGACATGTGCCCTAGGAGGGGATGAGGGGACGAGGGTCTCTTCCTGTTTCTCCTTTTGCTTCTTATCTGTGAGCAGTTTGCTCCAGCACATCTTCCCTGCCATTGCTCCCCATCACCCATTAAAGGCCCAAAGGAATGGATCGGCCCAGTCTCAGCCTGAAACATTCAAAACTGTGAGCCAGAATTACCCTCTTCTCTTTATGAGTTCATTGTCATAGATATTTCGTGACAATGATCTGAAGATAACACACCACCTGATAAGATGACCACATGCACTCAGCTTGTTACTCTAAAAAATAAGCCCGTTGGCCTTCAAGAAGGAAGAGGTGGGAGTATGGTAAGGGCCACTCATCTCTCAGAAATAGAGAAGTAAGCACGAAGTCAGTTTCCTCCGTGAGGCCTATTCCACGTGTGAGAGCGGATACTTTCTGGTGGTCAAGGTGAGTGGTCTGCAGACCAGCTCTCAGACTCCAGAGGTGGAAAGACTACAGAGGCGGGGAACAGCAACTTGGGTGTGAAAGAGGGGACATAGGAGGAAGAGCCTAATCACTCACATCAGAAAATATGCTCCCAGAAAATGAGTATGTTGTTAAAGTTGACCTTGGTGCAGACCATAAAAAGACAGATGCGAGAGAAATATGGGACTCTGGCCACTAAAATCAATGAATACCATCCCAGGGATGGGACTAATAAGCTACAGGTCAGGGGCTCTTTGAAGGGGAAGGCGAAGCCACGCTCTGGGCTCCCATTGACTAAGGGAAAGGTGATTGAATGATGGAGTGAAGGAAGGTTCATTCTTCAGTGTTAATCTTAATTGCATTACAAAATGCTTTTCGTCAGCATTTTGTGGACAAAGAGAAAAAAGCTTAGTCGGCTGCTGGTTGGTTAGGGTCTTTTCACCTTGACTTGTCCTTCAGCACCATGGGCAGTAGCCGGTCAAATCCGCATGCTCTCACTGAGTGCATCTTCCTCATAAAAAGATTCCTTTGGCGTAATCCAACTGAGTAAGGCTGCTGTTGGTACTTTTAAGAAGAACTTGTATTTCAAATATGTGCCAAATGGCCTCAAAAGATTCCAGTAACCATAATAATTATAGCTTCCATTTACTGACAGCGTACTGTGTGCCAAGCATTGTGTTTAACAAGCACAGTTTCATCTACTTGAGTAAAAAAAAAAAACAAAACTTAAGGCATAAGTACTATTATTATCTACATTTTGAAGATGAAGAAATTGAGTCTTAGAAGTAGAATGGGTTGACCAAGGTTACAAAGCCAAAAACTGGCAAAACTGGAATGCGAATCTGGACCTATCTGACTTCAAAGGTAAATTTCTATAGTCTCAAAATTCGTACAAGCTAACCATACATTTTGGGATGTGTAACAAATGACCCCAAAATTTAGCCACTTAAAACGCTGAACATTATTATCTTTGGTGGTTTCTGCGGGTCACAAGTTGAAGAGTGGCTTAACTGAAGTTTCCAGCTCCGTGTCATTTTTGAAGTTGCAGTCAGGGTGTTCACCAGGGATGCAGTCAGGAGAGACTTGGGCAGAGCTGGAATCTTCCCCCTGTGGCTGTTGGTGGAGGTCTTAGCCTCTCATCACGTGGAACTCTCTACGAGGCTGCCTGACCTTCATCTGTAAATAAAAATATCCTGCAGGGTTTTTCAGAAAGGCCGACTGAGACAACCTGGGAGATAATCCCATGTAAGCTAAAGTTAGTTGCACAAATTTTGAAAATGACTACGATGATAAGAATTGGTGACAGTCTTGCAGAATACCCAGGGATATGGAGATCTCCCTGCCTCCTGGAAAGTCTGAGCAGGATCGTAGCTCTAGCCTGGCCCTTAAGGAAATGTCATCTTACCCAAGCCCTGTAGGATGAGAAATATCCGGAAACCTGGTTTCCGCATGCCTCTCTCAAGAAGCAGCTCCTTGCCAGCGGTGTGGCTGTGGATCCCTGCTTCTCTTGATTGTGGATAGAAGAAAAAAGGTGCCTTTTTACAGAGACCTGGTGGCCGCTCGAAAGCAAGCACTCAAACTGTTTGACATTCAAGTCTCACAAATTGGGATCTAAACCCAAGACAGGACTAACCAGCGGTCTGGCTGGAAAATGAAGCCAGGGCTTAGCCAAGGAGAGTGGAATATGGCAGAAAGGCCTTTGGTAAAAGTCAAACGCCTCTGTGTTCATATTTGTAGTGCAGTAAACTGGTGCTTATTGAGGTTTTGAGATCTCTAGAACATACTCTGTAGGTAAAGCATGCAGAAGAATATCTGGTACATGATACATACTCGGTAAATAGTAATGCACTAGTTATTATTATTATCACTTCAGCTTCACATGGCTGTCTTGAGGATTAGGATTCACATTTATTTATTTAGTATTGTTACCATTTATTATATTGTAGGTTCCATAAGATAGGAACCTCATGTATCTGTCTTATTTACTATTGTAGTCCCAATACCTAACACAGAGACACTGCTCAGCAAACATTACAGAAATTAATTTATTTCCAGTGTAGGTCTTGGGGTGCAGTAGATGCTCCATGGTTAATAGTTATTAGCCTTAGCCGCGCCCCACCTCCATCAGCATCCTCATCCCCAAGGCATGAGGGTACCCTGGTGTGATGGTTCAGCAGTGTTCTTGGTCTATGACCATGAGATGTAGTTTCCGCCTTTATATGCCTTAAATCCACGGGAGGATCTCCTGCTTTTCTCATGGTAACAAAAGATTCATTCGAGCATATTGGTATAACGTTCTTATCCCTTGAGGGAGAACATTTGCATCCTGGAAAACCTTTAACAAGCCCTGCCACGAGGCCCACCCAGATCTCTTGGGCTCCTACTTCCTTGAAACTGAGACCCACCTCCACTATCTGCAAACTGTGCAGCTTGGGAAAGTTGCCAAACCTCTCTGGACCTCTGTGGCCTCATTTTTAAAATGTAGAAAGTAGAACGAACCAAATCTTAATAGGACTGTTGTGATAAAGAACCGAGATTCTCTTTGCCAGAGTTCTCACTTCTGCCCTTTCCATAGTAGACACCCAATAAATAATCATGGAATGAACATCTTGAATGGGCATATTTTATGTCTCCAACTTCTCTACTCTTTCCAACAGTTGAGTCAGTACAAGAAGAAAGCCTTGCAAACTCTAGGAAACGCTGCCTGGAGGAGAATATAGATTCCAGGACTCAATGTGACTCTGGGCAAGTCTTAAGCTATGCTCAGTGTCTCAGTGGCCTTATCCACAAAATAATAGGAAATGGTGGTTGCACAACAGTGTAAATATGTTTAGTATCACTGAGCTGGACACTTAAAAGTGGTAAATCTTATGATATACGTATCCACAATTTTAAAAAGAGGAAAACTTTGGCTAAGTTCCTAGCTTTCCGATACCAGAATGTCTGGCCTGTGTGATTATATATGTACTGTTGGTAGGTCCACCAAATGCACAATGTCATGGAAACTTTCAGTGGTCCTATGAGTGAGGTATTATCGCCACTATCCTATTTTACAGATAAAGAAATAGGCAATGCAGTATTTTTAAATCTGGGGTAAATGCGTGTCTCATTAGCAAGCTCATGTGCTTTACTGCTTAGTTTTCTGATTTTTTTTCTGACAAATAACAAAAACAGGCAGCTTAAATTCTAGTCCAGGTGAGCTTTAGTGGAGAAGATGGTATTGAGGCCTTTTAGAGTTTGAGGAAGGCCTGGTCTGACTCCTTTCTTCAAAGCTCCCAATATGTTGAAGTAGAGGGAAAGAGGAAAGGAAGGGATGGAAGGAGAAAGGGACAGAAGAAAGAAAATAATGTCATCACACAGTTACCTATGTTTTGCTTATTTTTAGAGTTGACATTTAATTATTATATTTGTGTAGTTTTAATAATAACAATAAATACCTTAGTGGGCAATGACATCAAAAGACCCAGTTGAGGTCCTATAAGATGGAGAGGTGTGCGCCCATGGCTTTCCGGCCTTCTTCCTCCCCCTCCCACCCTCCCTTAGGGCACTGTGATGGAAAGGATGTGGTTCTTCTCAGCCCACCTGTAGACAGGGCTCCTCACCCACCGCAGGAAGTCCAGGGCCCTGTCGTACTGTCCATCTGACCAGACAGCTGTGAGAACCACAACCCAGGAAGCCTTGCTTCCCACACCTCTGTGGGTTTGACTGGTTCTTTAAATAATTGCGGTGATCACAGTAAGAACATCAGCTAAAATAGAGAAGGCTAACCATAGGTACACTCCAGTAACTCATTCATTTCTCCTAATGGCCTGGTAAGGTGGGTACAATCACTTGTTACCTTTTTTGTTCCCCTATATGAGGAGACTGGGTCACTTAGAAGGCAAGAAATTCCCCCAAATTCACAAACTTTTTAAGACACAAAGGCAAAAGATGACATGGACAATACCTGCTGTTTTGGGAAGGTTGTTACGAAGATTGAAAAAATTCGTGTAACCACTTAACCCACAGTCTCACACTAACCCAAAGAAGAAGGTGTTATTAGCCAGGCATGGTGGTACGTACATGTAATTCCAGCACTTTGGGAGCCTGAGGTAGGAGGATTGCAAGTTCAAGCCTAGCTTGGGGAACTTAGTGAGACCCTGTCTCGAAATAAGTAACAAAAGAAGGACTGGGGATGTAGTTCAATGCGAAGGCCCTGGGTTCAACCCCAGTACCACCAAAAAAAGCAAAAACTAAAACAAAACTCAGTTTACCAACAGGAAATGAGGCTTAGGTATGTCAAGGAATTGCCTGAAAATATACAGCTCTTAGGTACCAATGCTACAGGCCCCGTCTCGTGCAGAAGTGTAGATGATGGTCCCTTCTACCCTTCGTCTTCTCAGGAACTAATTCAAAACAAGACGATCATTTGATTGCATTGCCACAACCCCATGCTTAGTGTCCTTTGCTGTGCGTTTCTGATTTTGTCTTTGTTTTTCACCTAAATGAAGCATGGGGGAGGGTTCTAATCTCCTAAAGCACGTCTTTTCACCACGAGTCAAATTTGATAATAAAATACACTGTTCTATTTCAGCTTCTACCAGACTTCTTGCTGGAGATGGATATCATTCACAGCACCTCTTGTAAGCACAACTTGCAATTGCTTCTCAGTAATCTTTCCTTGTAGCAATTCAGAACACCTCCAGGCAGCCCAGGCGAGGTTTTCCCCATAATTGTATGTAATAATCCACTATTTTATATTTATTTCATCAATCTCAACAGTTCATAAGAACACCTATAATCTTAGATCCAGTAATCAACTGTTTCAGAATTGCCTCATCCTAAATTTAGGCCTTGCACTTGGCAATTTAGCTGGAGAGCTTCACCATCGAGTGCCGCTCGTCACAGATAAGGAAAGTGCTACTATTTGGGCTGTATTTAATTCTTATTATTTAGCAAGTTGAACTGGGTACCACAGAGTTTAATAACGCAGCGTATAATTGCTTTAATGCTTTGAAGGCACATGGCTGACTTCTCTAGTCTTCCCCAGGATTCGCTCGCAAATGAGAGGTTGCTACTCAGTGGGGCTTTTCTGCCTCAATATTTTAATAAAACAAATCTTGTTGTGGTGTGGAATGAGTGGAGGCATCAGTTAGGGGATAGAATGTTCACTGGATAGAGCTGTTCGTAACTGCTAACCTTCATTGAGGACTTGCTAGGTGCCTGGCACTCTTCCGTTAGCTTGTTTAATCCCACAACGACCCAGGCTGGTAGGTATGACTGCTGTCCTATTTATGTGGCTTAAAGAGATTGGTTTATAGTATGTCACACAGTTGGTGGCTGAGAACTCCTGCTCCAGAGTGATACAATTACAACTACTACCCCACTGTCCTTCCGCACAGGCGGCCTCCAGGTCGTTGTTGCACAGCACTAGAGGGAAACAGAAAACTTGGCACACAGCACCTTGTGAGGAAAGCAGAAGTCCCCAGAGGAGCTGTGGATTCTGGGTATTTATTTGCCTGTTTCCCAGGTGACTGTTCTGGCACTAATTGCCAGTCAGAGTTGTCCTTATTTCCGAGTTCCGGCATCAACTCTTCCCAACAATGGAGCAGAGAATGAATGTTACTCTGCTCTGCAAAGCATCTTACGAAGCTGTTCTGATTCCCAGTGCTAATGTCGCTTTCTCTTTGTAGTAAGGCTCACATTTGATTACCGGATGCAAGCAGTTCTTCCTTATCAAAATGTGTACAGCCTGCTTACACAAGAAGACATGTTTAAAAAATAGACTCATGATAATCAACTCTATTTAAGGAGTATATAATATACATGTTATTTCTTAACGGACTGGGAGTGACATCTAACTGACCTGAATTTAAGGTGGATATATCTGAGACAATTGAGTAGACTTAAGGTAAACGATGGTAGACATGACAGGTGTTATTTGGATACCTTCTGATTACTGAGGAAGAGAATGAAGTGCTGGGAGTAAGCATGTTTATCTAAATATACCTTGAAATTCATCAGACAAACAGTGAACTTTTTGAGGATACTTACATAAGAAAATGTGACTAGAAATCAATTCTGCTTCTAGAAATATTGAGAAATCAAACAAATGACTATATCTACTGAGAAATTATCCATTTTTAATGTTTCATTTTATAGCAATAATTAGATTTTTGATTTACTTCATTGTAATCCTAACCTCCCCCAAAACCCAGAAACAATCCCAAAATGCAATCTATATTATCGTGTGTATTGCTTCATCAGATAACTATTTCCTGAGTGCTGAGCTGGCCTGAGGCACACAGCAGGGACTTGGCGACACAGTGCCAGTCATCACGGGGATGTGGGGGCGGGCGACCATGAACACATGTGTATTTTCAGATCACGATGATGAATGTCACAGCAAATCCCAAATCAGAAGATAGACGGTGCCATCTTTGGGGCAAAGAATAGTAGGAAGGCCTGTAAGGAGGTAAGATCCTAACAGAAAGTAATAAATGGGAAAGGTGACATGCTGCCTTTCTGGGAGAAAGTCCTCACCAAAATAGTTGGGGAAACCTCAGTCCTGCCTAAAGGAAAATAATTCTATCCGTCCATCTTTCCTTTAACACTCTTCCCCATGTGAGACTAGAGCATTTCACTTGTCTGCAGAGAGACCCAAACTGGAGCAGCTCTGGAGAGAGAGGGAACCGTTTCTACCCACAGTGTGAATGTGCAGGCTCCTGGTGGAGTTGGCCACCTCTTCCTCCGGCCCCTTCTGATAGCCCTGACCTCACAGGAAGTGTGTGACCATTTCCCAAGCCCGTGTGACCCTCAGGACCGTTTTGCCTGGATCAGAATGTGCTCTGTGAACTTCCCGTTCGTGGGGCGGGCATTGAGGAGTTCATGGCTCAGCTGGAAATGGTTCTTAGGCCTGCCACCCAGGGCATGTCGTCTCTTCCTTCAGCATGCAGGCAGAGGAACAGAAGTGCCTTTGGATGGCCGTCTCCTGAAAGCCACGTCATGTCCCAGGCACTCCCCACGCTTCACCTTATCTAACCCACCTGGAGCCCGGGAACATCCTCATTTTACAGGGGAGAAGAAAGTTGAGGCCCAGATTCCTTATCCACGTCCTCCAAGCTACCCAGTCCACGAGTGATAGATCTGGACTTTGACCCTATGTATTTCAGATTCCAAAAACTTCTCCGTCCTCTTTCTACCATGTGGGTCCAGGAAGCTGTCAGCCTCCCTCGTCCCAGAGGGAAACACTGTAATGCCCAGACCTCTCCTACTGCCTGGCATCTCCAAAAGCTTTGTACCTAATTCTCATGGTCACTGCCTGGCATGTGGGACACCAAAGCTACAAATTAAAGTCTCAACCAAAGAAAGTTACAGTTTCTAGAAATACAGTTCCTACCAGGAGAAGATATTTCAGGCAGCAAATGGACTGCTTTAACAGTAGGTGCCAAAACCCTATGGGCGATTTATAGAGAAGTTGAAATAAGGAACAAGACAAATACATTTTAGACTTTACCAAATTCCTCTCGGTTTGGGAGGAAGAAAGATATTATTCTCTGGGAATGAAAAAGATACATATAGATTCATTCTTCTCTGCTATTACATAGGTCCAGCTAAGCAATAATGCACTGCAGAGCCGAACGCTCTGATCGGTTTCTCTGAGCTGTTATTAAAGTTTGCGAAATATTGCTCAGATTCTTCAATATTGTCTGTTTAAACTGGAATTGGGCTGAGACTCTTCATTTCTGTTTAACCTGCCAAAGTCGCTGAACCCACAGCTCAAATTTTCCCGTGCCATGGGCCCCAGCCGACATAGGCAGGCGACACCTAAGAGCCTACTCCCTGCTGGCTTGCAGACACGGCTCATGGCCCACATCAAGAATGACTGAGTCCACCTTCTTCTTCCTCCCCTTTCCTGCCTCCCTTTGTCAGCCCCAACACGCATGCACGCACGCACACACATGCACGCATGCATAGGCCTTTACCTAAAGCAGGAAGGAGGCGAAAGGAACTGGACAGGGCCAGGCATCTGTTGGGGAAGGGTTACAGCAATAAATACCCTTATATGTGAAGATAGGTCTCAATCTGGAGCTGGCGGCTGCATTGTGGACACAATTTAATTACAGTTAAGGTTGCAATTCATGAGATAAGCGAAGCTCCCACAGTAGCACATAAAGGGGGTGTCCAGACCACCCCGAGGGATCTGAGGAATGTCACCCATGTTGGGCCCTACAGGTTAAGCTGGAGTTCACCGGGAGGGGAGAGAGAAGAAGGTGTTCTGGTCAGAGGCTGGGCAGGAGCCGAGCTGGGGCGAGAGAACGTGGGGTGCTTGAGGAAGCAGAACAGGTCCAGTGAGGTAGTAGGCAAAGCTGGGGAGCAGTGGGGCTGCTGATGGAGGGTTCACAGCATCCGACAGGTCAGCAGGGGAAGTGTTCTCAGGTTCCTGTTAGGTTATCAGGCTCAGCAGCTGCAGCATCATAAAGAGTAGCCCGTTCCCCAACAGATGCCTGTCCCCCACAAAAAAAGTATAGCTGCTCCAATACCTAGATTTGTATTGCTTAGATAGATAATAGAACTAGGCAAGTAAACAGGTAAGCAGGAATGTCCTCATCCACACATTCATTCAGCAACTCAGGCCAATAGAAGTTCTGCCTTCTTTCATAAGTGGCTTTCGAGCTCTCCCTCGAGGTTTTCTGCATTCACTCCAACTCAAAGCAAAAAGAATGTGGAGGAGTGTCCATGGGAGGCATTTGTGGACCGAGTCTAGAAGGCTGTACATTGGCATTTTTCACATTATCCTCGTGCAAACTCATGTGGCCACTGCTGATCGCAAAGGATCCTGGGACATGTAGTCCCTGGCTAGGCAGCTACTACTAGTATGAAGTATGTGGAATAGGGGTAGAATTTTTGACAGATATGTATCCACCTTTGCTATGTCCTTGGATCCCTAGTGCTTAACACAGAGTAGCCAGTCAATAAATACTTGCTCAGCAAATGAATGAGCCAATGATTTAAAAACTTAGGGCAAAAAAAAAAATCACTTTACTATACACAAAGATGTGATATCAAGCCGCTTTCATACAGATTCTTCAAATAAATAACACCAAATACCAATGATCAGAGATGCAGGTAAAAATCCCAGTGGCCTCAGCCATTTTTCTGGTTCAGTGGTGGTCCTGGCCCCCAGTAGCCTCTGTGGGGCCAGGCGTGGCTTGATAAGGAGCTGCTTTCCTCACTGCGCTGAAGCCTGGCTTCCTGCTGTAGCAGGGAATTCATATATGTTTCTTTCCTATTAGTACAGTATATGTTTGCAATCCGTTATAATTACATCCATCTTGGGGAGTTGTAATTACATATACATACAACATCTTAATCAGCTTCATTTCCCTTCCCTTCCCCACCCACTCTGCGCCTGGCGTTCTCCGAGGTGCCTTTTCATTGTCTCATTTATTTTCCATAACAACTCAGAGGAGGAAAGAATCCTCCTGCCCTAGACTCCTGCATTATCTGCTTCCTAATTATGCTCCTAGCTTTACTTTTGCCCTCTCAGGGGAAGTCTGAGGCTAAAATTATCTTTTAAATTGTAAATCAAAATTCGTCACTGCTCTGCTTAAAACCCTCAATGGCTTCCAGTTGCACTTGGAATACTAAACCCTTGACCATGACCAACGAGCCCGCTTATCTGGCTCCTTCCTGTTCCTCGGACTTCTCTCGGCCCTTCTCCTGCCTGCCAATTCTTTCTTTCACTGACTCCTTCGTGCCACTCAGTTTGCAGCACAGAAGCTTCCTAGAGGACAGCGGCTGAGTGAAACCTTTTCTTATCATAATATCTAGAGCAGTTTCTCATTCCCAGCTGGTCATTCTGTCCCTATAAGTCATACAGATCATGGATCCACTGGGGTGCTCAAACCCAACCGTGAAACCATGGTCCAGGCGGGCATCCAAGAAATTCTGATCAGTATCTCCCCTGGCTTGTTCAGGAATCAATGGTTCCTAGTACAAATTGAAATGTCTGGCATTGGGGATTTAGGTCAGTGGTAGACCACTTGCACAAGGCCCTGAGTTCGATCCCTGGCACCACAAAAAAAAAGAAATGTCTGAAGCCTTGAATGTAGATAATTGGGCTTCAGCTCTGAACTTTGGATGACAGTCATTACTGGTCATAGTGGGGCAGTTGTGTGTGATCTCCCGTTCTGGGAAGTCTTCCCCCAGGGAGGTCTGTGTGTGAGCGTCTGTGATGAAGAGGCAGCCTAGGGAGGGGGCCGAGAGCCTCCTGTTCTGACTGCTTTTCATCCTGATGTGCTTGGTGGACTCAGAGCCCTCTAACTCATTAAATTCCTGGAGTTTGTTGTGTATTTTCAGCTTTTAGTCATAGTAGTCCACATCACAGGAGCAGAAACAGTGAAAGAGGTGCCTGGGGAAGGGGAAAAGCAGACCTAAGAGTTCATTATGAAATTAGAGAGCAGAGAGAGAAAAAATGAGCACTAATTAATAATAAAGTATGGTGCTGACTTGGGGGAAAGCATGAATTTTTAAAATCTAAATACTGGATTTTAAAGAGATACCTTTCTCCCAAGTCATAGATCGCTTTTCTTTCCCTTTAGAGTGAGACCTATTCTTTTTTCTTTTAATGGTACATTTTAGATATACCTAACAATAACATTTATCGCAGGGAATTTGTACCTGTACATGGTATATCTTGCTGCTTCTTTTTTTCCCATTCCCCTCCCCTCCTTTCAACCCCTCCTCCCTCCTTATTTACAAAAGCTTTATTCCATTTTTTCCATCTATTCTTTTTTCTCTTGTCCTTCTATTCCTTTCTCCTTCCCCCTCCCTTGTTCCCCTTTCCATTTGTGCAATTTCTTCCCTTTCCCAATATAGTACATTTTAGTCCTTATTTACATTTTCTGTTTCTCACACCAGAGAAACAATGTAGTATTTAAATATGTGTGTCCGGTTCATTTCACTTAAGAGTATGGGTGAGACCTGTTCTTAAATGGTGGGGGACAGCTGGGGAATGGGGAGGATAGATTCATTTGCTGTCATAATGGTTTGTGTTAATAAAATGTTCTTTGAGCTCTATCACATGGTCAAGCATATCCTTAGGAGTGAGAAGGAAGTCATAATGAATATTCTTGTCTAATGAATGAGGAAAGAGAGTCTTAGAAAGGCAGCAGGACTCGTCCATCTTCATACCCCTGTTGTGCCAAGCTCAAGATGTCTTCAGATTCCTAGACCAGTGTCCTCCGCTCTAAATGTTGTCAGTGGCTTATGGAATGTTCTATTCACTCACCCTCTCACAATTCCTTAGTGAGAAACATACACACACACACACACACACACACACACACACACACACACACACATTTAAAGCTTCCATATTCCTCTAAGCATCTCTCACCCTCAGCTCACATGTCCTCGCTGGGGAAAGTTCTCAGCTCCCCATAGCCAGCTCATACCTTCGCCATCTGAGCACCCACGGACCCTGCTCCTTCCTCGGTATTCCCCAGATCCTACTGGAATCTCATTACTTTCCTTCACAACCCTGCCTGCCCGTGGTGACTTTCGAGAGAGTAGGAGCTGTGAATGTGCTGATCTTTGTTTCCCCAGCTGCTTAAACAGTGCAGAGCATGTAGGAGACCCTCCATAAGTGTTTGCAGAGTGGATGGACAGACGGACAGTGGACAGATGGAGAGGAAAACCTCAAGGTTGAGGCCTGAAGAGATGTGTGGCAACTCAGCTTGTCATCACAGGAGCACTCCCTCCACTTCCGGATAAAGTTAGAATCTTCTGATGCTTTTTGGTTTGGATCTTCCACCATGATTACGATCCATATTTCATTACCATTTTCATTGCAGAAATATGTATTTGGTATGAAGCTCCGACATGCCTAAAGAAAAATAGCTTGTACAGGCAGCAGTAGTAGTATAAATAGCAAAGTTTCCAGATAGCCAAGATTTGAATCTTGGTTCCATTAATTATCGAGTGTCAGAAATGTGTTTAGTGATATAGCTATCTCATTGCTTGCCTTCCTCCTGCTTTAAATGGGGACGGTAATGGCACTTCCTATACAGATGGTTTGTAGGAATTCGCTTCGATCGTAAATGTCAGACTCTTGGTGCACACCAGCATTCCAGACTGCCTGGCACAGTAAGCGCTCAATGTGCGGGCCCCTTGGTCTTCCTACCGCATACACAGAAATCTGCGTGACCCAGAAAGTCGGGCTGAGTCAGCTCCGTGTGCAGGTCCCCTGCAGGGCACTGATGCCACCCTGGCGACCGCACTAGCCATCGCGCTCTGCATCCCTGGACAAGTCGTGTCCCTTCTCTGAGGCTCATCCTGCTCTCCGTCCTTGAAGAGCTGCTGCCATGTTTGGGTGAGCTCAGCATTGTGCAGTGTGTGGCCTGACTGCACGCAGCCCGTCCCTCTGTGCACACTGACCTGATGCCCCTTGAGGGCAGGGACTGGTCCAGCCCGCACGTTGCACACCTGGGTCCACAGACCCCTCAGGAGCCCTTCATACTGTTTTGCTGAGTTGAAGCAAACTTCCTTAAATCACTTAACATGCTTTTTTGGGGACTTCATCAAACTCCTAAACACTGAGCTCCAGAAAGGTTCTGGCCCATTAACCCCGTTCCCCAGCAAGCAGTTATTGGACTTCACAGTCCTGCTGTCCCAGCATGGCATGAAGCCTGCTCCCTCACACACAGCTCCCGCATCCTCCCTGGGAGCCTGCGGCCCCCAGAAGCCTTAGCAGCACCACTCTCCCAGCAGCACCTGGGAAGCAAGAGCAGGGTCTCCATAATCCTAATTGAGTGACCTTCGCTGAGGTTCCAGCCAACCCATCCTCAGAGTCAGAGGCTCTCTCTGGAGCGCTGAGCTCTTCTTTTCTACAGCTGTGTCACCTAGTACTGCACCTACCATGTAAATACATTCAACATATGGTAATGAGTGAATGAGCAAATGGATGAGACAGGTTTTTCGGTCCCACAATGTATAGCATTTAATTAAAGCAAGATGAGAGAGAGCGCCTTTTCCTATTTTCCAGTGCAGAAGCCTTCTCCCTTGAGTGGTTTTATGACCTAAGTGTAGGGCAAGGGGTGGAGGGGTGCAGCGAAATCTTTTGGTCATTTCAATAAACTACTTTCTCCAACCCTCTGCCCTTTCATGATTCTCGGTTGGGAAATATCCCTAACAGGTGAGCAAGGATAATGTCATTGAATGAAGATTGATGAAAACAGATACAAAACCAAAATGTTTTTAGTGCCAGAAATACTGTTTGCTCAACAGTCAGGTACATCAAAAGCCCTGAATGTTTCCCACCGAGGTCAGCAGTTTTGCAAGTGATGCGCTGAAATGCACACCTCCGCCACAAGGCTCTGTTCCTGGCAGGAAAAAGAAAAAGTCAAACCTGTCAACACGAATACCCGGAGGAAGCAATTTTGCCTTTTCTGATGATTGTTCAGGTGACTTGTTCTCCAAAGAACTGGGCTCTGGAGGCTTGTTAGACGCTCTAAAATTTAAAAGCTTTGTTTTAAAATTTATAAATCCCTTCTAATTTTCTCATTGTTTTAAATCCTGGGATTTAAAAAGATAGGCTGCAGGTGTGTGTCCTGCATGCATCAAGTAAGCCCCTCTGTT
Organism: Hystrix cristata; assembly: GCA_004026905.1. Classification (NCBI taxonomy): domain Eukaryota; kingdom Metazoa; phylum Chordata; class Mammalia; order Rodentia; family Hystricidae; genus Hystrix; species Hystrix cristata. Next base: position 29,550 of record PVJO010004239.1, on the reverse strand, counting down.
GGTGCCGTAGCTGGCCACATCGCTGAGCAAACCACGCAGCAGATACCTCAGCCTGCTTTTCTCTGTGACGTTCACATATTACTTCTCTTTGCTCATGGCGCCTAGTATCCAGAATTCTTGATTTTGGACTCATCGCTGGAGTTGGAAAATAAGGATAATAATAGTCCCCTTAGTGCTAAGTGCATTTTCCCCCTTCCTTCCTTGAATCATCACGACCACATGATCTGAGTGTGTTACTTTTTAGGAGTAATGAATGTGGGCAGTTACTAACCGGAGTTAAGATTCATGCCTCTCCAGAGCCTGCCACCACCAAGCCCCTCCCCACCCTCACGCTGCAAGCCAGCTTACCCCACGTGCAAGGAGCCCCTAGAAATGCAAAGAACAAGATTATTCATCCATTCATTATGTGTATTGTGACTTCTTTGCTAATGTCTCTTCTTGCAGGGTGTGAGTTTCACGAGCATAAGAATTCTTTCTGACTTCTCTGTCCCTTGGTGTACCTGAAGCACTGATGCTGGCACTCCGTAAACCTTCACTGTGTGGGGCCTTGCTACCGCCATCTGTTTACCTCCTGACCATGTCATTCTGTCAGGGTTTCACTGGCGGAGAAACCGAGGTCAAGAGTCACTTGGTGATTTACAAAAGATGACACAATGAATGAGTGGGCAAGAAAAACCAGATCTCCTTATTGCTGGCTCAATTCTTTGCCTAAATCCCAACTCAATCTTGCTGCACTTTTATTATGCCATAAAACGAATAACTTTACGAGTTCATTCTCGGGCACATTATTGCTTTTATATCACATCGAAGAACTTAAGATGGGCAAAAAGATATAGCCCTATTGATTGTCCTCAGAAACTCAACTTTTCTATCCCTCAAGGAATCCCTGCTTAAGGCTCATTCTGAGGGCACAAGCCGTTCTCTGCCAGAAGCCAGCTTCCCATAAGTCTGCCCGTGCGTCGAGGCCAGGCGGCTCTGACATGAGGTTTTGTGACCTCGATTATCTGAATCGAGAAGCCTTTTCACTTCCTATCTGCCACAGAACCTCAGAAGTAACCAAGCATCCCAAGGTGGAGATGTTTTCTACTCTGGGTCCTCAGTGACTTCGTGTCTTCTGAGGAGAACTTGGCTGGTCCTGGACGTAGCTGGGGCAACTCAGTGCTACCCCGAATTTGGCACTGGGTCCCTGGGCCTGATACACAGGGTAAAGTGAGTATGCTGGCTGAAAAAGAACATGGCAACCTTAGAAAGTAAGGGAGTCTGAGGGAAATTTTTTTTTTTTTTTGGTTTTTATTTTTTATTAGTGCGTGTTGCAGTACATAACAATCACATTCCTTGTGGGAATTGGTGCATGTACATAACGCATCTTGATTCTTTTTCTTCCCTTCCTTCCATCTCTTGATCCCCTTCCCTTTTGAGAAAGGTCTGTCTCCCTGCTTCCTATTATCTGTCTTTTATTTTGCTCTTTATTTATATAAAATAAAGAGATTTGTGTTTGTCTTTCTGCAAACCAGAATGGCTGCAGAGGCTGTCAAGGGAATACATTTTAAGCAGAAATTGTTTTTTCAACAGCAACAGAGCACACTCTAGTCCTCAAGTCACTTCATTCTGCTTAACCTGGGATGGGTCACTCTGTGGAAGATGTGGGTAGAGAGACTTTCCTGTTCGTGACCATCACATAGACCTCTCTGTGCCATCCCTAGTCATAAGGCTGCTGGCCAAAATTCAGGGACTTCGCTAGCGTCTGAACAAGGCTGGTGCCCTTGTGCCTGGCTTGACTGGTACCGTGCTCCACTGAGGGACGCTCTACTGAGGGATGCACTAATGCCTCCAGTGACAATAATCATACTAATAGCCATGATAATAACCACGGCTCCTCATAAAGCCAAATACACTGCACAAGCACTTTCTCATACATTCAGAATTTTAGGTGATTATACAATTATCCTGAGTTAGTGAAGGCAGAGATTCTTATTATCTCCATTATAAACTAGAAATCTGACTTAAGAAGCCCCTGACCCACTAGGTCACATACGGGTAAGTGACAAAGCCCAAGTCCAAGGCCCTCTGGCCCCTCAGCGCCTCCACCAGCACATTGGCTTCCCACCCACACTGCGGCTCATCTTGGATGTCCTGAGGGCGCCTGAAGTATGTGAGCCAACCAGAGTATAATCTTCCCTGCTCAAGAAAATCCACTCTGTCTCCTCCTGTTTTCCCTTCTTTTTTGATAGCTGTCCTTCCCCTCGTGCCCCGTCTGAGAAACCTCAGGGGAGCCCTTGAACACCATCCTTTCTCCCAGCGCACATGGCGAGGTTAACCTAGCCTTCCCGCATCTGAAGTGCCGAAGCTCTCCTCTCCCCTCTTCCTGCTGTCGTGGGAAAGGCCCTGATGCACGCCTCCATCCCCTGCCTGCATATTCAGTCGTTTGCTTCACTCACCAAATCATCACTGAACTTCTTCCCAGTTGTGAGGAGACTGTGCAGGGCAAAAGAAAAGCACTGACCTTGTTTTCATGGTGTGCTGATCTTTACTGAAAAAGTAGTCGGATAATCACTCCAACAAACATAGAAGGGCAGCTGTGAGAATAGCTGTAAGACAAACCACATGTGCACCCCCCTGCCAGAGCAGTACAGGGTGGTATTTCTATGCTGTAACTAAGATCATGGCACACCCTCTGCTTTAAAACATTGCTAAATGCCCAGTGCCTGCTTATAAAATCCAAACCCATTAGCCGGGTGTACGTGTCTCTTCATGACCTGGCTCCTAGTGCCAGATTAGCTTGTCTGCAAGCCGCTGCAACCTAGTTTCTCTCCACTCGCCACTCAATTAACTCATCCTATGACTAAGTACCTGATAGATACATGTTTCCTTGTTGCGAGCCCCTAAACAGCTCTGCTCCTATACTCTTCCATGTCTTGGCTTAAAACTCTTGTAGAAATTCTATTCCTCTAGCTGTACAAGGAAACATGCTACTCAACTTCAGTGTGATTTATTATTCTTTGTGCTTTCCAGCATACCACTAAATACAGCGCTTCTACCATTATAATATAGTTACCACTACTTTTTCCATGTATACACCCCTACCCTCAGATTGTGAACCACTTGTGGATAGAGATCATTTTAATAAATATAGTTGTGAATTGATACTGTTACATAGAGCCAGAGCATAAACACGTAAGAGAGGAAACAAAATCTTTGGATCCTTTACTTTCTTTCACAAGTCTTTAATTTCTGATAGACACCCTTCACACCAATTCAAATTTGAGAAATTTTTCCTCCTGTTATTTTATTTTGTTTAGAAATCATGTGCAGATAATCCCAGAAGTCTTCCTTCGTTCATACTCCACCACGCATCTTCTCTCTGCACAACAGGGTCTCACCCCCTGCTTCTTAAACCCCTGAGGCGGTGGGAACGCAACCTTCCTCAGTGTTTCCTCCTGCATTCCATGTTTGTGTCATCGCTGACAAAATGATTACAAAGTGGCTGTATCAAAACATGGAAAACTTGCTCTGTGGGAAGTCTTTAATGGTTTACTTTTGATTTTGTTTTTGTTTTTAATGGGATAAGGCATCAGGAATCAATGAAGTCACTGTCAACTCTGTATCTGTTGCCTTTCCAGCTTTGGCCAAGTCTAGATCATGTTTCTCTGTAAAAATGTAATTGTTACCAATTGCCTCCCAGGGTTTGCAACAGGAAATTGAAAAACACATGAGACTACTTGAGAATAGTTTTTTGAGAAACTGATTTTATAACCTGATCAGAATAGTAGAAGAATACTGTAGCGATTAACTAAAAACAGACTCTAGGGAAGGAAGTAAGATGTTATTAAAAGTAGACACTTTTAAAGGTCCTGTAGATTCCTAGGATCTGGCAACTGAAATGAAACTTTCCTTATAGACTATCAGGCTTTATATTTCCCAAGCTAACAGTTATAGAAGTCATAAAATGCAGAATCATGGCCAGATTATTTATGTAGATCAAAATAATGAATAAATATGTTTGTAAAATGTAAAATAAAAAATTAATAACCCAGCCAAACTGCTGACAAGACCACAGTATTATTTGGCATTTCCATTCCTAAAGGCTGTATACAATTGTGCACAACCAGAGTGCTCACCCACACTGGTATGTGAACCGAGAGACCTCTCAGCCCTGGACACGGGACTCCCAGCTTGGCTTCTCCGTCCCCAGGCAGCCTCAACCATTTACCCAGAAACTCAGGCGAACATTGCCATTTTCAGTGTGTGCTCTATCTTTAAAAAATTAATAAGGATGCCATTCAGGTAAACAGTGGAAACTCACACATAGATCCTGTTTCATTTGTCCATTTCTGTGTAACATGTTACCTCTAAAACTTAGTGGCTTAAAACAACCACTATTTTATTGTATCTCACAGTTTGGGGGGTTGAGAACTGGAGCACAACTCAGCTGAGCAGCTCTCCCTCTTTTCTGGATGCTGTCCGTGGTTCCTGCGGGGTGCTAAGCTGGGGCAGGACTGGTCTCCAGGACTTCCTGACTCTCGGCCCCGTTGCCTTGGCGGGGATGGGTGGAGGATGTGGCCCAGCCGGATGCTGCCTGTCCATGCGTTCTCAGAGCTTTTCTACGCAGTCTTGGCAGGAGGGTAGCTGGACTTCTCCAGGGGCTGAAGGATGCTGCCAGTCCTCTTCCAGGCCAGGTCTGGACCTAGTGACGTATCTTTCGTAATTCCCCCGCTAATCACAGCAGTCAGAAACCACCCTGCAGCCACAGGAAGGGGCAGAGCCCCACCTTCACTTACCTGTCAAAGAAGTAAACCAGGCACAGAAAGATAAATGTCGCTTAAACTCGCTTATAAATGGAATCCCAAAAAAAGTCAAATTCATAGTTACCAGAGATGGTGGTAGGGGGTGGCAGCTGGAGAATGTTCAGCGTACAAAGTTAGAAGGAAGTTTTTTTTTAAGGAATGACTTTTCGAGAACTACTACACTGTGCCTATAATTAATAAGGATGTATTACATATGGAAAAATCACTCAAAAATCAAAGAGTAGACTTTTAATGTTCTCACCACAAAAAAATGGCAAGTATGCGACGTGATATGTTAATTTGCTCAATTTCATCATTCCACAATATACGCATATATCAAAATATCATATTGCACTTCATAAATACATATAACTGTGAGTTAAAAGTAAAAAATTTTAAAATAATAAAGGCTGAGCACTTACTTGGTATCAGGCTGTGAACTATTTATTACTGATTTACAACAGGAAAAATAAGTAATTTGAGAATAAACATTTTGGCTCTATTAGCATTTTAATATCAAAATCTGTAATCAGTTCACTTATTGTATTGCGTGTTGCAGAACTCAGGCTGTGAACTCCGTGTGCTAGTTGCATGAAGTAATATCATGAGTGACCAAGCCCTGGAGTAGAGCCCCAGGGGGCCCTTAAAGAACTTGCACCTCAAGCAGTGGAGAGGGTTGGGAGAAGCATGAAAGGCCAGAGGGTTCTGCATGTTAGGAATGGTATGCACAAAAATCAGTCAGGAAAGCAGCCAGAGAATCAGGAGAGACCTTATTTGTGAAAAGTGCTGTAGAAGGCACAGTCCGGCAAACAAGAATTAGAGTCTCAGACAGAGCCTTGTACGTTTGGATTTGTCCTGTTACGAATGTGGAGCCATAGCAGGCTTTGCAATCAGCATCACTGGCTTCCTAGATACTCTTTCCTCCTTTTTCTCAAGTCCACCGTCTTTAGGGCCAGTCTCTGCACCAGTGACCCCTCACTCTGCTTATATGAAATATGATAAACCTTTCACGAGGCATCAGCTAATGTCTTGTACTGTTAATTACATTTCTACACATTCTCCCAAGTATCTTGAGCACTTTATGAGCAAAACTCCACCTCCCAGGTCTGAATCTCTCAGAATCCAGCACAGTCTCTACTCCTGGTGATGTTCACTGGGTATGAGCTGATGAACAAGACAGGTAGAGTTTTAGGGATCGTGACCTGGTAAAAGTACTTTGAATAGATTAGAACACAAAGTAGAGTGGTAGAGAGCAGGATCTAAGTCATGAGCGCTGAGACAAGAGACTGGCAAGGGAAAACTAACATAGAGAGTGGGCACAGCAAATGAATATTTATGTATCCATGTTATACACACAAAGTCACATAGACCACTTCCTAAAGTCCCACGCCATATTCATACGTCACCAATACTTTATTTATCAAGAAATGTTAAAAAAAATAGGCTACAATACTTGAGAATGTTTCAGACTGCTGAAACTTACCTCTCAAGATCTTAACTAGATTGCCTAAATCTATTAGTATTCAGATCACTGTTTATTATGCTCGGTTACCTTGCACCTGTACCTAATGGACCCAGAGTGCTGCAGTTTGGTACTTTTTCCTTTTCCGCCACTCCTCTGTTAGTCAGTGCTGTCTGTGGGCTCTTGTTGTGACACCCCCACCACGTTACTTCACAGAACCTGTTCTGAGTGAACACGAAAGGATCATGCTGTTTTTGTGGAACAGAAAGCACTCACTAATCACTGTTTCCTTGAGATATGTAAACTTCTCAAAGCGTTCTCACTAGCATTTAGATTTATTGCAGTGTTAGATTGATTTCATCAGAAGTCAGCAAACTTTTTTGTAGAGACGGTAAATTTAGGGGAGTCCGTGAGTCATAGGATCTCTGTAACAGCCCTCAACTCTTCCATTGAAACTTGAAAGCAACCACAGACAACATAAACAAATGCATGTGGCTAGGTTCCAATAAAACTTTATTTACAAAACATATAGTAAACTACATTTGTCCTTTGAGTGCTGTAGTTTGTACTATCAAGCTTGTTAGATTATTCTAACTTTTGAAATAGAGGGATTTGACTGTAATTTGACTTCTAATGAAAATGAAAAATATTTTTCATGTGTAGAGAAGTAGTATTCCTCCGCTTGATCATTCTTATTTAGATTTTTAGAGAGGGCTTTCTACACATTGGCTTACCATATAACAGCTGCAGTAGTGGCTGGCCCCTCATTGAACCTCCCGTCTGAGGACTGCTTCTCTCTGGCCTCTGCTTTCACCTTTACCCATCAGCCTGCTGCATTTGTACTTCTGTCTAATCTGTTATGTCCATGTGTTGTAGCCTTGTCTCCTATGCTACTAATTTCTTAGGAAACGAGAGCTTTGCCATCAGCCAACAAGCCATGGGAAAGAATTATGATTTTATGAGTGCTATGGCTTTAAAGAAAAGAGAAGCAAGTCATTTGTATTGGATTCAACACTAAGTGAACTTAAATTACTTTCCCCCACCTCCTGATTCCCCAGGAAAACTGAACAAGTTTCTAGCATCCATACCCATAGTAGAGAGCATCCTGCACTCACACCTCTTCAAATGCTTCCTGTTCCAGTGACACTCGGAGTTTCTCTGAGACAAAGGAGATCGTCTCATTAAGCTTCTTTAGCTGCACGTTGCTCTGATGATGCAAAGCTTGACAGTGTTGCCTCTTTAGACGTAGACGACTCTCCCAAGGGTGCACGCTGTTACCATCTACTTTAACATATCCTCGCCACATGGGCTGTGATGTGCTGGAACAAAAGATCTTGACCTCCTGGAACAGAAGGAGAAGAACAGTGTGAAATGTACTTGGTGGCTGTCTAAAGTGACATTGTTGTGCATCAGAATTTTGTCTCCACGTGGAGCCTTGCTATCAGAAATGCATGACTAATTCTAGTCCCCGTGTTTTATTCCATCAAGAAGCTATGTATTGTAATCCTTCCTGGAACTCCATTCTAGATAATCCATGACTCAGACCAGGGAATCCCCAGCAATTCTTCTTGTCTCCACCACACCGCTTTTCCTTGGGGCCACCATCTGATATCTAAAAATGCTTGAGTATCACAAGTACATGTGCACCTAATTCATAAACTGTACTCTCCATTTCCAAGTAAGGAGCAAGATCGTGTGTGTGTGTGTGTGTGTGTGTGTGTGTGTGTGTGCGCGCGCGCGCGCATGTGAGCATGTGTTATGCTGGAACTTTTTCCCTTTTGCATGTTTATTTCTTCTTGTGTATTTCTTTCTGAATCCACCAGAATTGCCCCAGGACTCCCTTTGTCATCGGCCACATGAGAACTAGGGAGCAAGTCTGGAGGAGCGCCGGGAGCTTTACTTAGTGCCTAGTAACCCCGGCGTGTGGAGTAATTACGCGAGAGCTTCAGTTCGGGAGGCAGGAGACTTGGGTTTGCTGCCAGGTTCCGTTTCTTGGGGTACTAGGAGAAGGCTTTCTAAGAACATTTGTGATGATCTCTCCCTCCTCTGTATTTTAGAAGCTCAATTTATTTGATTTTGGAGTTTGGACAAGGCTTGGTAGGGACTTTGTATTTTGACCCCGTGTGTTATCGTCTGGGACTGAGGATCCACCAGCATAGATCCAGCACAGAAAGCTCACTCAGATGGCTGGCAGGTTAGTCCAGGAAGTTAGCCCATCGCTCTACTGGGGTGCTGGCTGGGGCTCTCAGTTCCCCTCCACCTGGGCCTTTCCATTCAGCTCCTCAGCTTATGCACAGCATGGCTACTGGCTTCTGAGGAGGAGGGAGCAGGCTCCCAGTCCCCAGATATTAAGCCCGGAAGTAGGGGGTGCCATTTTTATCACATTCTGTTGGTCAGAGTAGTCAGAGGTCTGGACCAGATTCAAGAGTGTAGTGGGGAGGGGCTGGGGATTTAGCTCAAGTGGTAGAGCGCTTGTCTAGCGAGCGCAAGGTCCTGAGTTTGATACCCAGCACCAAAAAAAAAAAAAAAAAAAAAAGGAGTATAACAGGGAAAGATCCCACCTCACACAGGAAGGTAGGGAGAGGTGCTGCACAGAGAACTTGCAGCCATCTCACATGTGAGTACAGACCATTCCTGGTTTCATGATTCCTGAAATACAAATTTTATCCAACAAAAATCAGATTCAAATGCAGCATTTTATCACTTTTCCAAAAGCTAACGTCTGGCCTCCGTGTCCCCTTCACACTCTCACACTTTATGAAAAAGAAGAGATTTGAGATTTGTTGGGCATTTGTTGGGTGCAAAACCTGCAATATGTGTCCTCTCGTTTACCATTTTTCATTGCATCTGAGCTCCACCTTTTCGCCTCCTTGCACATTGCTGAATTGTACGTTTTACAATCCGGGAAGTCCTGTCATTGCTGCAGGTCATATGGCAGTCTTGTGAGCTTGAATGTGGCTGTGCTTGTTCATATTTTTATCACTTCACTCGAGTTTAATTGCTATTTAAAATTGCTTCAGAAATATTACACTCTAATTTGGCATCAAGACGAAAATGTATCTTGCAAGCCAAAAGTCACAGAAACAGAGCACCATCAGGGAGGTGCATTTCGACACTGGAGGAATAACCACAATCTTTCCTGTCTTTATAAAGCAGCAATCTGAGCTCTACATGCAGATAGAAAGACATCACAAGTAAATGAAGGGTTGTCACATTTTATCACTGAGAGACATGCACAAAGATTACCTCTTGCACACAAAGCTGGCGCGGAAGGCAGGAGAAATTACCAGGCTCTTCGGGACACAGGAAGGAAATCTCAAAGCAACGGATGGCTGATGTTTTGCCTTGTGCAGGTCTATTGAAATTATCATATCACAGTTCAATCTGCAGTGGCTTTTGTTATTCTTTCTTAGTGATGTATTTTAAAAAGGACATCTTGGATCTGATGAAATACGCAGTTCTCACAAAAAATACCTGCAAAACACACATGAATTCCCTCTTTTATAGATGAGGCAGCTATGGCTCAGAAAGGTTAAATGACTTGACTGATCTCCAAACTACAAGTGGAGGAACTTGCTGTTTTCATGGTCCCACACCAGTTCTTTACAGTTGTGGGGCAACCTGGCTCATTCAGGGACAGCGCGCTGTCTGCTCTCTTCAACCAACTTCTCAAATGTGGAAGAAATGCTGTTGTAGTCCTGAAAACCACACTCAAGAGTTGCTAACAAAATAGTTTATTTGTAGTCCTAGCACTTAGGAGACTGAGACAAGAGGATCCTGTGGGTTCAAGACCAGCCTGGGCTACATAGTGAGACCCTGTCTTAAGAAACCAGCAAATCAACCGATATAATAAATAAACAAAGCTTATTTGTGCACGGTGTTTTATAAGGGTTGTATCATACTAAAGGGTTACTGTTCTAAGATAGGAATAATTTAAAATAAATATTTTTTTAAAGCACAATATGTACATGTATGAAAATGTCACGGTGAAGTATATTCATTTGTACAATTAATACAAGTTATTTATTATAGTAAAAAAAAGTGGAGGAAAAGTATTTTCCCGCCCTTGAGGACAGCACTAGGTTCTACGAAGATTTGCCCAAACTAACTTCAGGGGTGTCCATGAAACCTTCCTGGGAACCTTGTAGAAGAGGGCAGGGTTCCAGCCACTCCCCACTGACTTGAGGGATGGCCTTGAGGTTCCTCTCCCTGGTCCTGTCTGGGCCAGCGCCATGCAGGGCCACCATGGGCAGCATCAAAGCCCTGCCTCACTCTTTTTGTCTAGTGATGGGAAGGGCGGATGCCCGAAGACCTCTGCTGTGATGAGGGGGACCCTGTCGCTTGGGCACAGTCCTTCATTGGTCACTGTGTGTTTGCGCACTTAGGAGCCCATGCTGAGTGCTGCGACTGTACAAAGATGCATAAAATGTGGTCCCTTTCCCCATGGAGTTGCCTTCGTCAGCAGAGGGAGTCAGGCTTGGGAGAATTTGTAAACAGCAGCAAGCACCCTCCACCTCTCTCTGCTCCCCTGGAACATGTGCTTCTATTCTAGCGTGCGGGACTTCGGGCGCTGGTGGTTTCTCTGTGTGTATATCTCTCAGTGGACTGGGAGCTGCCCTTAAGTAAGAGCAGGGTTGTTACTCATTTTTACATGCCTGGCACAGCAATCAAGAAATGATGTTGAGCCGGGGATGTGACTCAGCAGTAGAGTCCCCGCCTAGCATATGGGAGGCCCTGGGTTGGATCCCTAGCACCGTGGGAAGAAAAAGGAAATGGTGTTTATTTCATTTGTTCATCCATTCATTCAACAAAATCACACAGAAGTTCAGAACAGGGAGTGAGGGGCTTTGCAGGACTGCGTGACCCTTCTCGGCAGTGGCGTCTATTCACCGGCCCTTGTACAGCGGGAGGAGCTGGGGCAGGAGCATGGGAAGCAGAGCTGTGTAAACAAAGGCAAGGCTTCCAGGATGGATGAGATCAATTACTCTGTCTGGAATGCATCGTGGATAAGGCTGAAGGAGGTCCTGAGATGGATCACAAAGGGCGTGGAGTATTAGGCCAAGTGTCGTTTTCAAACCAAATACCATTAAATAGAGTCCCCTTCTCAGAGCACTCAGGAGGCTGCACTGCTCAGAGGAACATGTACAACAGGGGCACAGGTGGTTTCTTCTTAGAAAGCTGGACCCGGGACTCATCTTCCTCCCTGCAAGGAATGTAAAGAGAATGCTGCCTCACAAGAGCAGGCCCAGGCTGGGGGCAGAGCTGCCTCCTTCCAGGGTGAGGCACTAAGAGCCAGCGTATGGGCTGTCTCCTGGCTCCATCTGTTACCAGTGGCCTGATCCAACCTCTCTGCACTCTCCACTTCTCCTTGCAAAGTGGAGCAGACAATCGCACTGACCTCAGAGCTTTTAGGAGGCTCAAACACACAGGTGCACTTACAACCCAGCTTCTCACATGTAAGGGAGGGGCCCACAGATGTTAGCTGTTATTGTTCCTTCTCTTCTGTGTACTTTAGTTTCCTCATCAAAACGAAGATAGCATACCTGTCCCAGCCCGTTTCTTTCTGACCCCGACAGAATAAAATGCAATTAAATGTGTGAAAGCAATTTGGAAGTTAGTGGCATAGCGGCGAGATGGTAGTAGGACTGTTAATCACCGTAGCCTGGGCCGAAAGGCAGGGGACTTCCCTGTTGCTGGCCGCTGGCCACAGGTGTGTGACTGTGGATGTCCTCTCCGGATATGGTGTGTCGAGGTGAGGGCCTTAGCACTTGACCAGTTCAAGAAAAAGGAAACACGGGAACAGGGAAATCTACTAAGCAAGAAATAAATAAGGCTTAAGCTCTGCAGCCTTACAAGCGGTGTAATTTCCACCATTGTAGTCTTGGACATCTGGGCCCTATTACCTGAAATCCCATTAAACCTTCAGCTTCATAATTCTGTGTAGAAACTGGTAAATTGCGAGATCCTGCTGATGGCCACCAGCCAGTTCAAGCAATTAATCACAAGAGTTCCTGAGCAGATTTGCAACGGATGCCAAGTGGATGTTTTAAGGAGAAACTGTGTACACAAAAGAAAGAACCCAATCCATACAGTTTCATAGCAACACGCTTTGTACCTCTGCCCACACAGAGAAATTATCTGTTATCATTAAGACATCCAGCCTCATAACTTTTTCCTCAATGGAAATTAGTAATCACCGGCCCAGGGAAGATCTCCAAATCTCGTTAACTGTAGTACAGCCCAGGACCTGCTGGGAGCTGAGGGCTCCAGTTTAGACAAAACCAAGCCCTGCCATTCCCGGCCTGCCCTCAGCATATTCTCATTTGCTTTTTTTCATTGAAAGCTTCCTGCTGTGTCTGGACTGTGCTCTTGCCCCTGTGTCCCCACCAGAGCGAGAACCCACTGTAAGGTGTCCTTGAAGCCTGGCTTGGGGCCCTGCTAGACGGACCCAGAGGCAAAGGGTTCCTCACAGAGGAACTGTGTCTCCAAAGGTTTCTCACTTGATTTTGCCAAGTCACAAAAGTTTATGTAAACGAGATAATCTTCTGCACTTCAGAATGTTTATAAAGTTTTTTCCTAATTGCTATTTTGTATAGAGTGATTCTGGGAACTTGATGGAAACAGGGGAAGGTTGGAGTCCTCCCTGTGCGGGGCAGGAAGGGGTCAGTGGGAATAAAGAGTCAGTGACAGGGCGGGGAGGGGATCCGGAGCTTGCCCTTGCTGCTTTTTTCTGAGAACTTTTAACTTTCTGCGTGTCCCCTTTTCCACCTGAGGTGTGGTGCCGTCAAATAGGGTAAGCACTAGGCACATGTGACCATTGAAATGTAAATGAATTAAGATTAAATAAAATTTAGCAGTCATTTCCTCCATGCACTCACCACATCTCAAGGGCTCAAAGGCCACATGTGGCCAATGGATACGGAGCATTTCCATCACCGCACGAGCTCCCCTGGACGGTGCTGCTAGAGGCTCAGGAGCTCTGTGGCCTTCCTAGCCAAACTGGGTCCAGAGACTGCGTCACGGTCTCACCTGGGCCTTGTTGGGACTATAATTAACAACATGCCCGGGTATCATTTCTATGCACATTAAAACTTGAGAATCACTATTCTGAGGCCTCTAGAATTCCCTATGTTGAATTGCATTCTTTGTTATCAGCCTTATTCATTAAGTTTTTCAGCTGGCATAGCATTGTTTCATAAAGAGACACTTCCAGCCCCTTGAGACTTGGCAGGCAAAAGGAGAAACACTAAATGCAGCTTGCAGTCTCCTGTAGAAATGTGCTTTTCTCTTTCTCCTGAAAAAGCTGTAAGAATTAGAGTTTTGTTTTATTTTTAAAAAATACAACTTTCCTAAAGAAGTGAATTTGGGGGGAGTGCTGGGGATCGAACACGGAGTCTTGCACTTGCCAGGCAAGTACTCCACCACTTGAGCTAAATCCCCAGCCCCAATAAGTAAATTTTAGAGAACATTCTTTTCCTAATGAAAAAGCTAGTCAACAGAGACTTTGAGATTATACAAGATCAAATAGAGCAAAAAACAAAGAAAAATAGATGACCTTTTTTGAAAGACCACTTGCCTAGCATGCATCAGGTCCCAGATTTAAAAGGAAAAAGAAAAGAAAGCAAAGGAAGGGGAGGAAAGGGAAGAGAAGAGGAGGGAAGGGAAAAGTAGGGAAGGGGAGGGGAGGGAAGAAGAAACAGAAGGAATGGAAAGGAAAGGAACTTACTTCTGCAGTTGACGTTCAGGGCGCCTGCTTTGCCCTGATTGCTCTGTGGCTGAGTCAGCTGGGGTGCGGAAGCAATGAAAGAAATGAGAAAACAATCCCTTGGAATACACTCTGCTAGCCAGTCTGACACTGTAGAGAGGGGAATTTCATTTGCATCTTGTCTTAAACCTCAAGGTATATTTTCAGGCTGCCTCATGAGATTCGCTGTTGTTCGTGCCAGTGGTCAGTTTTCTTCTGGAAGGTGCCACGGGCTTTTGGAGTGGCTGTTGGAGCATAGTGACATGAGAGCCGGGCCTGGTCCTGCGCAGGGGGCGGAAATGCAGGGGTCACAGCTGGCTAATTGACTGTGCGTGTGCAGCCCTGTTCAGAGCAGCTGGCCTGAAGGTCCTTTCTCCTGGAAGTGCATCATCTCAGGTTCGCATGGTACAAGGAAATAATCCACTGTTGTCAGCAGCCTTCTAGTTCAAGATGGCTGTGAACCTGGGTGCGGTTTTGCTATTTTCCTGGGAAAGTGACTCCTGAAGACTGAAGCTAAAAGATGTCCTAAATGATCACAGCAATTTCATAAAGTTTGGATACTTGCATACACTGAAACCAAGTCTTATTAGAGAGCTGTGTTATGGTCCCAACAAATTCTGCCCACACGTGAAGGAGCTTCGAACTTCATTCATGTAGCTCTCTCCAAACATTCATGGATTTATTTGAGCACTCATTCCACAAGCATTTCAAGAGCACCTTTGATATTTCAGACATTCCACTCCATTCTAGGAAAAGAGAAGAGTGAGGCGTGCTCTTTGCCTGGAGGACCTTGATGTTCAGAGAAGTGTTGCTTCAAGAGCGGCTCAGACCGCAGTGCCATTGTCCCCGACATCATTGTTAGAAATCCAATTCATAGGCCTCCCTAGACCTACTCAATCAGATTCTTCCCATGTGCCGTCCAGAGAAGGGTTTTAGCACCCTTCGGGGGATCTCTAAACACTGCGAAGCTGGAGAAGCTCTAGACTGGGGACAGATGCATCACTGGGTGATTCCAGCAGAGCGTGATACAGATGCTAGCACAGCACAGTGATGTAAATTCAACACTCCTCAGCCCTCAATCCCCAAGACAGTGCAGGACCTTCTAGTCAGTGTTCAGAGCAATAAATGTTGTTTGCTGCATGAGTAAACCTGCAGAAAGCGAACACTATTGGGATGATGGAACACGCCTGAGCCCCTGGGACTGAAGATGGGTGGGATAGCTTGGTCTACCTCAAAGCCACGCCTGTCTGTCCATTCTAAACCCCACTGTTTGGATCACCGTACTAGATCCCATGCAAGAATCCTGGTATTTTATTATATGAAAAGAGCAAGGCTATAAAGCAAATTTTCCCACAGTCTATACCACTTTCCTCTGTCTGAAGGACAAATAACTACTGTTGAAGTACTAGGGGAAAGACGTAGGTGTTTGCGTGGACGGTCGCCAACTCGGCTTTGTGAGAATTACTGAGCCTCTTGTTAAACACAGAGTTTTCCAGTCTCCCCTCCAGACGCGCTGAATCCATGGAGATGGAGAGAGGCCGAACAAAGTGAAAATTTTAAGACGCTCTCTGAGGTGAGTCTGATCTAGGCAAGTTTGAACACCTCTGGTCGAAATCAGTCTTTATACCCCAGAATCTAAGGACTCAATTTAATCCGCAGGAATCAGAGTTGATTTCTGAGAGGTTTGCTTTTTCTGTAGCCAAACCGTTTAATTTTTATTGATACAAAATCATTGTAAATATTTGCGTCATTTGATCCCTGTATGCATATGTCATGACCACATCAGGGTAGCTAGCATTTCCTTCTTAGACGTGGCGATTTCTGAGCCTTGTGGAGTAGAGTAACAGTTTTACTCATTGAACAGTAAATAAATCCAGAGCTGAGGAAAAGCGAAAGGGCAGCTTGCACCCAAGTGCATTTCTTCTCATTCATCTCTCAGTACCTGTAGGGAGGGACAAGTCTACTCATCCAAAACAGCCAGAGAGAGGTGGCCACACAGCCCTGGAGGACAGCGGAGCCAGGCAGCGGAAATGCTGTCACACAGGATTGGGCCAGTCCTGCTCTAGATGAAACACCGGCACTGGGCCTGAGCAGTTGGGAGATGGAGGCCAAGGCCCTCCTGTTCCATTAAGCCCTAATGACTGTTTGAAGATGTTTCCACAGAGCCTTGAAACCTCCCATTTCCTATCTCAGACTTGTGGAATGGAGAGTCCCTGACATTTGTCAGCCGGAGCAAAGGTCATAGCCTGACCTGATGGCTGCGGCCTACGTGGGTCATTTATCTCTCCACACTTGGCTTTGTTCATCTGTGCAGTGAGAGTCGTGGTACCTTCCTACCTGGACTGTGCCAAAGGAAGGCAAGTTCTTAGCACAGTGCTAGGCATTCGGTAAGAGCTAGGTTAATGGCAGTGTTAGTCAGACTTCTCCGTAGAAATAGAACTCTTTTTAAGGCAGATGGAGGCCCATCTGAGTGAGGGGACTGATTGGAAGTGGCTGACATGATTATGGAGATCTGCAGATTGGAGACCCAGGAGGGCCCACCAGATAGTCCTGTCTCAGAGACTTTCAGGCAGAGGGACTGAATTATCCCTTACTCGGTCTGTTGTTCTGTCTCCGGTGGATTGAGTGCCCCATGTGAGGGAGGGCCATATGCTTTTCTCAGGCTACCAATGCAGACATTCACCTCACCCACAAACACCTGGGCGGACACACCCAGAGTAATATTTAACCAAGTACCTGCACACCCTGTGGCCCAGTGAAGTTGACCATAAAACTAACCATCACGGCTCATTGTGATTCCCAGTTTACTAGGAATTGTGAGACGTTACAGGCTAGTTTGAATGTATCACCTGTTTTATTACTCCCTTAACCCAAATTCTCTGCCATTTGGACAACCCTTCGTTTGAGATTTGGATCTTCACATTCATGTGAGCAGAGGGTAAGGCTCATTTCTTAATCATACTCCTGGTGAGCAAATACCACCCTAATCTCTTGGCTGGGAAGAAGTGGCAGAAATGGAACCAGTGTCACCAAGAATAGATTCGATTTCTCCCACCAGTAAGGCTGGTAGCAGTTTTATTGCCACATGAATCAGCCTTTGTCCTCCTTTTATCTCCTTACTTCTTCCATACGTACTGGTTAATTAATTGAGCATACCTGTCCAAATCATCCCGTCTTGATTCTCATAATGCCATGCCCGTGAGGGTTAGAGAAGTTAGGAGTGATTTAGTATTTGAGGTTTTGATTACGTTGAATATAAAATCAAATAAAATGAGAAAATGATGAATAGAAGAGGGGAATGAGGTTTGAAATTAGCCTTATTTCCCGTACATACAAGAGGCCCACTGAAGTTGGTTTTTATCTTGGCCTATTTTAGGAGTGATATATTTGGCTCACAACCAGGAAGAAAAAAATAAGCAAGCATCTCTGGCTTCTAAACTGACCTCAGCACTTTGCACATTTTGAGCTGGGTCGTTCTTTGGTGAGGAGATGCCATGTGCACCCTAGGGTGTTTAGCAGTGTCCCTGACCTCTACTCACCAGATGCCAGAAGTAGCCCCCAAACTGTGAAAACCAGAGATATCTTTAGGCAATACATTTTGCCATAGGAGGCAAAACTGTACCCAGCTGAGAACAGCTAGGAAAGATTTTAAACTGTTAAAATAGAAATGGACTAACTTTCTCTAAGTCACACCTCTATTCATGTCACTCTCTGCCTCAGATTCATGTTTAACGAGAAGTCATACAACACAATTACTTTGATTTCTCTCCTCTACTGGGGGTAGAGTTCAGGGCAAAGCATGTGACTATTATGTGCAAGGCCCTGGATTCCATTCCTAGCATCATAAAAAGAAAAAAAAAATCCTTCCTTAATGTCACAACTTTGTATTAGTCATTTCACACATACCTGAAACTGCACATTTAATTAGGAAGATGCACGAAAAGACATGGCACTATGCTCAAAAGATTTAGGAGGAGGACTAGGCTTAGGTCAGTGGTAGAACACTTGCTCGGCATGCACGGGGTCCTGGATTCAATCCCCAGCACTGAAAAAAGAAGGTAAGAGGAGCGATGGAGATATTAAAAAAGTGTTCGCTGTGGACGTGGTGATAAAAGTTTAAGCCACGCTAGCGCAGAGCAGGGAGCTGTATCTACAGGGACAGAGGACTTCATAGAGAATGTAACACTGGGGAGACCAGGAAAGATGGAGGATTTGGTATTTACTTGTGTCCGAGGATATGCAAGAAGTCATCCTAGAGAGAAGGAAAGGCCGAGCAAAGGCCAGGAGCAACCCAGTGCCCCCGAGGAGCTGCCAGGAGTCTGGGACGGCCGAAGCATCGACATGTACCACATCGAAATGACATGTTGCCCCTCTGTGGAGCGAAGCTGTCTAATGCAAGCTGATATTTTGCATTTTGACCTCATGGAGACTTCAAGACATGAATTCTGTTGCATATACAAAAAAATTCCAGAAAAGTGATGACAGCAGAGCCCATAACTTTCTATCATGGCTGATAGGAAGACTTACTTTGGCCATGTATCTTGCTCATACAGCCTGAGTAAATGAGAACCTCTTGTTTCCACACAGAGACCAGCTCAACAGAGTGATCCATCAAAGGGAACACAATGCCAACTTCCCGGACATCAGAGACCACGAAGATTTCTAAAGGCCATGGAAAGATGGCAAAGAGGACATCATGCCATAGCACACTTCCCTCTGTGGCCATCCCTCCTCCTGAGGTCCCAAACTACTTGTGTCATTCCTTCACCCCCATTTTGTCTCATCAGTGCCCTCTACTGCTTTTGTATTCATGTCTTATAGGAGCTTCATACTGTTCTTCCTAATATAAATTAATTTCAACTCCAATTTTCTACCCTGCCCAGCAGGGCCCTTCATTGTGCTAATTGGACTTGCGGATAAACACAGAATCCCACCATGAAGACGGGAGAATGATAAAGGCCCTGAATTCCACACTCCTGCATGCCACTCGGATGGGAACCATCTCGTTGTACATACAAATTTGATCCTTGCTACCTGTGAAACCTTAGGTCAATACCACTTCCAGGCCTCAATTTCCTTATGCATAAAATAGGAAATATTTTCTAGTTATATAGACAATCACAGGCGAAATAGTTGTAAAGCATGGTGAGTTGGGCTTATATCTATAGTTACAAGTGCCAGGCTGTTTTATGATAAGATTAGCCACATCTGCCTCCCATCAGCTGTTGGAAGGCCTTCTAGGGAACATGGCTATTGGGCTGATCAACCTAGTTGTAAGTTCCTGACAAGGATCCAATCTATAGTAATTCAGTATGGCTTACTTTCTACACCCTTATTCCCTTTTTAATTTTTATTTTATCTTATAGGTTATTCATAGTAATTCCTTTTTCAGGATTGTACATTTTATCTTGTAGGATTGCTAATGTACTGTAATTTACTTAACCTAAATTTTTAACAATAGGAGACTGGTTGTTTCCAATTTTTCTTCTAATAGTAATAACCTCTAGCTTACATATGTTTGCATATAAGTTCTTTCTTTTTTATGCTATTTCCTTAGGTACACTCCTAGAAATGGGATCACTAGATCAAGGAATATAAATTTTTAATAGTTTTTAAATAAATTGATATTTTTTCCAATTTACGACACTATTGGCAACATATCAGTATCCTCCTTGCACTTCACCTTTGTTAGCAGTCTGCATCACTACATGATATTTAATACACTAACGTGCATTTGCATTTGGTTTTTGCATTTTCACAAAAGCAGCAAGTTTTAATCAAACATTTGCTTGCAAATTACATATTCTCTCGTATTTTGTAAAACCAGTTAAACTTGAAAATCTAGGTACTTTTTTCTTTGATATCTTGCTGTCTTCTTCTCCCATTGCCCAATAATTTTGCATATTAAATAAAACTAGTATTGATATTTTTCTGAGAAAAATATTCAGTTGCACTCATATGATCATGAATTATTAAGGACCTGTGAATAGGAAACTATAGGATTAGATAAAATAATGAAAAATTAGAAAATTGAAAGCAGGAAAATATGTCTGCACCAGCATTCTCAAAGCCAAGAGAGGTAGTAATTCAAACAGTTCAGTCTCTAGCGAGGGTTTAATGACTTTTCTAGTCTACATACCTTCTCAGCCAGTCGAATTTTTCAACAAGCAAATTCAGGAGCTCAGCCATATTGCGTCCAGTAGTTGCTTCTAGGTTTTATCCTAGAAAAAACTTCCTGGTGAATGAAACCGTCCTTCCACACCTCCCAGCCCAGCCTACCCCCACCAAAAGCCTCACACCATTCCCAATCTGATGTTGCTCCGGACCGAGCAAATGCATGAACCACACTTATGAAATGGGCTTCCAACCAGCACCCCTGTCATGGATCTGGCTACCACTTCCGGAGATCCAGTGTGGCCTTCCCTTGCAAACAGCTTGGACTGTCTCTGAGATGGGGGTCTCCCATGCCCTGCCAAATGGCAGAAGATCATACCAACCATCGTGAGTCCATCCTGGAATTGAGGACCCACCATCCTGGCTACAGCTTTCTCTTTGAAGGTGTCAGGGTTTGTTTGAATAAGATAATTGCTGCATATCAGTGTCTGGGAACATAAAGGAAGTGACTTACCATGTCTCCCCCTTTTTCTTCTTGCAGCCTCAGCCGAGGGTTCTCCGTAAACGCAGTTAGCCTTCCAAGCTGCTGTCCTGCCAGTTGGTATGAACGTGGCCTGTTGCCCACAGAAAGACAAACCCATGGCACTGCCAGAAGAGATCCTTGGAGTGTTGACAGATTAACTGGATTAACCGAGAAACACCCATTCAGTCAAGATCATGAGCTTTGGAAAGAAATCTTAGTTTGCTGTGGGTTTTGAAATGAGGTGCATAATACACAATGCCAACTCGTTCCAAGTGGTCATTGGCAGACCATTAGCTGGAAAATTGCTTCCAGTTTTCATCACTGTGCATAACTCGAGTTCCCTTTGGGGCGCTGTCCGTGCCCTTCACTACAAGTCCTGTTTTAGCATGGCAACTACTGGATTATTTTATTATGTGTGCAGATGGCATGATGTTCTAGAAGAAATTCACAGCAGTTCTGCGATCTCAGTGGAAGTGTTCACAATATTATGCTCTGGTAGGAATGTAAATGTGTCTCGATTATGTTAGTTATGATGTCCAAAGGTATTCTGTCCAACTCTGAAGCACTTTATATGCGAACACTACACTGACACAAACTAGCACGTTTGGTACATGTAGGAAAACGAGAATTTTCTTTTATAACTCTTGTCTTACTTCTGGCTCAGACTGTCCAAGATAAGCTCTACTACTAGCATATCCCCAGTCATGTGTGGTAGATTGGTGTAAATATGGCCATAATACTGTTAGACTTAACTTCCTGACACTTTACTGAATAACTGGATGCCTTGTAGCACCAAAGGGAAGGAGAAGCGGGCCTGGCAATTGGAATATTTGATCTCTTGGGTCTTTATACTGAGGCACAACTTAACACATACAAATGCCCAAGTACAGGAGGCTGCTATTTGGCCAGTGTATACATTCTCTCAGTCTATAGAAGAGTTCTTCCAAATACTGAGGAGGATGAGTTCTTTTTATCATTGACCATGGTGGGTCGATGCTAAGGACAGCAGAATGTAATTGTCCTAGGTGGTCTTACTCTGATGCTTTGAGAAATAGTCTAGGTCAAGTTTAAATCACAATTCTCTGATTTGAATCAAGGGACCCCACTCTGTGCCTAGAGAAGAAAAGGGGTTCAGTCCTAGAGAAGAAAAGGGGTTCGGTCCCGTACCAGGTTGCTTCCTTAGCACAAAACCTCCTAGTTCCTCTTAATCATTTCTGGAATTATACCCATGACTAATTTTTTAAAACTCTGTCTTACAACAAAGCACAGTCCTGGGAAACTTGACCAATCCATAATGGCTTGTCTTTGATGACTGGCCCTACAAAACACCTTAGCGATTTTTTTCCCTGGAAATCTAAAGTAGGCTAAATAAAAAACTCAGCAAAGTATGTTCTGCATGCCCACTACCCCAGCCAGGGTCTGAGGGCATCAGAGGCTCCTCTTTAAAATGAATAGAACTTCTGGGCTCTCCCTAGCACCTCCAGTGCTTCTTCATGGAGAAAAATCCGAACATGTGGAGCCAGGGAAGGGGGCTTCCAAGAGGAAACTCAGAGAACCTCCAGTTACCACCTGCATCTGGCCTTGTGATCCGTCAGCACCAGGACCATGAGGCCCACAACAGACCATAGCTGTCTATGGATCCAGAGTTCAGAGGCCAACCCTGGCTGCCAGTGACCATGGACATCACCTCCCCATCTCCACTGTGAGGCTTGCTCCCGTGGTTGGGCGTCTCTACCTTCCATCCCTTCCTGAATTCGGCAAGTATTTGTTGAGTATTCATCATGTGCTAGAACAACTATAGCATGCAAAGCACTCTTCCCTGCCCTTACCAAACTGTATTTCCTTCCCCTAAACACTATCACCACCCACCTTTCCCACGATGACAACTGAATTCAGACAGTATTCACTCTCTGCCGGTGAAATCTAGGAAAATGCACACAGCAGTGGGTAGATCCCTTGCCCTAGGGGCTGGGCAGCACCACAGCACAGGTTTGTACCCATCCTGTATGGCCAACCCCTCCAGACAGAGCTGGTGACAACTTGCCAAAGCAGCTTCCAATTACTTTCTTTGATACTCACCCCAATCACCTATATTTCCATCCTTTATATGGACACAACCATCTACCACTAAGCTGGACTCTCTAACGCTCCAATTCTAGAACTAGTTCTGAGGACGCTGGATTGGGTTTGATGAACCCTAAAGAGCTACCTACCACCAGGTGCTGAGAAACTAGCTGGGGATAACTGGTCTACCAGAGACACTGCGAGAGTGCTGTTAACACCCTTGGAAAACGACAGGCTCTACAGCTCCAATGTTCTCTAAATGAAGGTGGTGCATTGTTACTTACTTTGGCTTTTGCAAGATACTCTGAACAACTAAATAAGTAGTTCCTAGCTGCACCCCCCCCCTTTTTCTTGAGTTGAAGGAGTGCTGGAAAATTATTGAAGGATGATGGGTGAAGATGGAGATGGAAGAAGGCAAAATGAAGACCACTAAAGAGCCCAGTTGAAGATAGTGTCTCTAAAATTGCCTTAATGCCTGGCACACACGACCCCATTTGCATACAAACTACTACTGTTTTCCAAATTGTCAACCTCTGTTGGAAATCACTAGGGGACATCATTTGGGAAACATGGTGGCATAAAATCAGTGATCACAAGCTAAACCAGCAAACCAGAACAATGACTTCACTGCGTTTTTGTTCCGTGGGACCCTCTGTGGCTACTTCCGCTGTTCTGTTCCTTATTCCCAGGGTGTATGCCTGTGAGCTTTTTGCCTCCCAGAAATTCAGAATGGCTGTGCTAAGTCTTGTTGGGTGGGCAGTGAGGGCTGGGGAGATAAGGGATAAATATTTTGATGTCTAAAGGCTGTAAACTGTTGATGCTTAACTTCTCCTCTTAAGTCTGTGCTGCACCCTTCATTAAAGACTGACACATACACTTGGGCAAGACAGACACTCTCGGGAATGGACCAAAATGAATAATTATCAGACTCTCCAGGGCTTGTTCCAGCTCCAGAACTAAATTTAAATATGCAGAGCATTGTGGATTCTGCTAGGCAGAAAGCAATCACTTCAGTAGTCTGAGACTTGCCTAGGGGGATAGAGACCCAGCCAGCTTTCCTTCTGGGGAGTGGTGCATCTTCAGACCACTAAGCAGGCTGTGAAGGGTGTGTCCCTGCAGATGCGACATCTGCCTCCAGAACGCAAGCAAGCCACCTCGGGTTTCTCTCCAGAGTCCCTTTACAGTTGCCCAACAGAAGCTCACAGCCCTTACTTCAAAAGTAAATGTGCCGTTTTTAACATTCCAGGGGAAAAGGAAGACCAGCCTTCCTTGAGAATATAAACTGAGGATAAACCCTCTAATGGCCTCCTCCCCTTGTCACTGGCAAATGCTTTCTCTGTCTGCAAATGTCACACAATTGATTTTGGATGGCAGCAATAAAAGTCTCAAAGAAGTGAAGTTTTCAAGACCCCCCCCCAGCACTTCCCTTTTACCGAAACCACCTCTTCCCTGTGCATTAGCATAGCAGCTTCGTTCTGGTTCTTTGCGATGTTTTCCTCCAGCTTCTTTAGAGTAATTTTGTTACTTGACAACTAGACTTAAAACTGCCATAGACTTAAAAATCTAATTTCTGAAAGTGACATAAATTCCTTTATCCTTTAAAGGCTCTTTTTGTTCACCCCTCCCACAGCTCCCTCCACCCCACTTTTCGCTTTTGTTTTGTGTGTGTACTTTTTTTTTTTTCTTTTCATCTCTTTCTTTTAAATAGCACTGTGGGTAGATTTCAAATATTCGATAAAGACCTCAAATAGAAAAACATAGTGCTTGCCTTTTTTGCCAATCCTAATAATTCCTTAAGATCGATCCTGGAGAACGCTTGCTGCCCAACAGCAGTGGGGCTCAGGTCTACCTCTCCAGAAGGTAGACCCTCACGGCTGACCCTGAAACACAGCCCATGGGATCAGGATTGAGAAAGCCCAGCAGACATTTCTACTGGAGCACAGTGAGGGCCTCCATTTCACAGATGGGCAGGTCTTGCCCCTGAATCTTCCCAGATCTGCACCTAGTCCTGGAGCCAGAACTATCTGTCAATTCTGATTTACGAATGCATATGATTCCCAGGGAAAAGGCCAAAGAGAACTGTGATTCAAGGCAAAAGAGAACTGTGTTTCCATTCTTTTGTTCTGGTGACTTTCCATATCTGGGAGACAGGGAACATTGTTTTGAAACGTTGGAAAACGTGGGGAAATGCTAGCCAAGAACACAAGAAGGTTCTGCTACATCTCAATAATAAGAGCAAAATAGATGCTGTCATTAGGGAAGGCAGCTGGAGGGACCGGGTCCGTACTACCAACTTCTGACCACCACCTGGGCTGTACCAGTAACATTCTGGGTAAAAGAGAGGGAAGAAACAAGCCCTGTCTGAAGTCTAAAAACTTTGGAGTGACATTTACGAGTGACAAATGTAAAAGGGACAGTGTCAACAGGCATAGGACTGATTCTGCACCTCTCGACCAGAGGCAAAATGGCTGAGAAATGACTCCCACCGAACACAGAAGATGGGTGCACAAGGTTTTATGAAACTAAAGTTACATTTGCCATATAAGGCTCTTTATCAACCTTGAAGCAAACCCACATTCTCACATCAGAGCCTCCTTCTCCTACATAATTACATCAGGCACTAAAATGTACCGACGGCATACACGTCATATAATTTACAGGTCACCATGGGACCAATGTTGAATTGCAGTTGACTGCTTGACATATTAAGCATGGTTGATATTTAGACTTTTTTTTCTGCTCATACAACATGTTCCTATTTGGGAGCCAGCGGTTTGGGAGTTTCGGCTTGGTTTGCTGTTTGTTTTGTTGTTTTCCAAACCCAGACACATCTAGGAACCCGAGAATGACCCTTAACCCCAGGCCTTTCTGTCTAATTGTACTGTTAGAAGCAGCCTATCGATGTGAACTACAAGAAGGCTATTAAATTAATCTGGCTCTGGACATACTCGTACCTAAAATGATTATAATGCTGAGGACCCTGCTGGTTGCCTGCCACATTGTTCGCAGCCTTTTAAAATTCAGTATTTTGGATCAAAGGAAATAAATGGTTGCTCTCACCTGGTTTCAGCACAGTAGCACACGCATAGCTACCAGATGTGGAATCCCAGGCTGGGTTGATGTGTGAGATCACACGGATCTGTTTGGTGGGTTGCATTTAATTACCACCACCCCCTCTCAGATTCCCTAAAAATATATTGAAACACTTTATGCTTTAAAAAAAAAATCCAAAACAGAAGATTCTTGTTAGATCATTATTTGGTGTGGTGCGGGAGAAGCTGATTTTGAAGATAACCTTGAGGAAAAATGTGTTTGCCATTAAATGCCTCAAGCACCCAGAGTTTGCTCCCGCTCTTGCACCAGCCGAGGATCTCTTCCACTGAGTCCTGAGCGGTGAGTCCGGCCTCTAATATAGCACAAAGGCCATGGAAACACATTTTCAACTCTAGATAGACTCCCATTCAAACATAATTGCAAAAATAGGATTTGGAATTTGAGCACTGCCTTGGTCCTTGATCCTAAGGTCCCGGAATCAATTCTAATTCTTTATATATGTTTACAGTATTTTTGGAAACCACAGTTCACTGCATTTAGTCTGTCTGGGCTGGGAGCTAGCTGCCTCTGGCTGGTGGCTTCTGGCAATCCCTCCTGTAGAGCTCATTGGAGAGGCCTCCTACACATCCCGCCATGCCCGGGCTGCAGAGGGTTCCATCACCGCCCAGCTCTCACATCACAAGGGCCACTGGAGAGAGGCAGAAGCCTTAGACAGAATGGGGAGTGGGAAGGGGTGGTATTCATGATTGAATGCTAGAAACTTTGTCCTTTGCATTTAATTTATTTTTTTATCCGTCTGTGTGTGTGTGTGTGTGTGTGTGTGTGTGTGTGTGTGTGTGTACAGGCCTAGCAATGGAACTCAGGTTCTCACACATGCTAGGCAAGTACTCTGAGCTGCACCCAGACCATCTTTTCCACTCTTATCCCAGTCTCAGCTCAAATCCCACAAAGCTGGTCTTAGCCTCTGCCAGCCCGGGGGACAGGAGGGGTCCCACAGGCTCAAACTCACCCCAGGCAATTGGGAAGCTCTCTGGGGTGCTGCGGTGTCCCTCCAGCAGTAAGAAAGTGGTGCCCTTACAAGGCCATGGTGAGGCGACCGGGCCTGGCCGGCCGCAGAAGCTCGCGTTGCAGAGAGCTGAGTAATACCAGGCCCTTGACTTTGTGCTATGTCTCAGTCAGGATTGGGACAGACGTAACTGGTCTGCCGGAAAGCCAAGCCAGCACAAATGTTTTGAAACTAATTCCACCAAAACTCTCACGTCATTAAATCATACTACTGTACTTCCAGCTAATCCAACTATTTAATATCATTAGGCACTAAATTAAACAGCTTTACACAAAATTTTAGAAAAAATCAATATTGTAACAAAATTACATATTAGCAGTAAAAAGCACCTGAGAAAAGAAAATATTGATCTGTCGTGGTTTATATACCGGAGTTATTCTTAGGACTTATTCTTAGGAGTTATTCTTAGGACATTGGCACTGCTTGATAGAAGGAGAAGAAAATGTTCTGAATTCAAGAACTCTAGACCGATAGAAATCACCACATCTCTTTTCGCCTGTCTATCTGGGAGAGTCTCTGCCCCTCTTCAGCAGAGTTGTTTGGAAACGGCGAGAAGGAAAAGCTGTCCCACACCACCAATACCTGCGTAATTATCAAAGCGTCCTGGGTTACGGGGTTTATTTAATGATACGTTTCCTCACTTGGGGCTTTCTCCTAAAAGCTGTTATTACTGTGCCTCCTCTCTGGGGTTTAGAAAGGAAAAAGGAAGAAGGATGAGAAAGTTACAATGAGTGTCTGATGTCCCCCATGCGTGCTTTTTCCAATGTCTGGGTGCTGGTCAGCAGAGTCCACAGCCAGGGTGTTCCCGCTCTGCTTCTCCACTGCCCTGAGGGTCAGAGCACTGTGACCTACCAAGGGGGAGCCCCAGGGCGTGGCTCGGGGCGCACAAAGATGGCCAGTCCTCAGGGCAGAGAAGACTTGGCAGCAAAGAGCCGCACCAAACTGCATATTAGTTATTCATTCTAGGAAGGAAAGAGAAAAATCACACAAGGCGAATTAAATATGAGACTCGGGCCTGAGTGGGGAAATCTGATAAAAAAAGAAAACTGGTTAATTGTTTTACAAACACTAACAAATATTAGCCATGTGAAAGCACATTTCATAACACAGAAACCTATGTGGGTAGTAGACATTTTATAGCTTCCTTAAGTAAGCAGTTATGCCAATAGCCTGGACACTCCTGGTCCCCCAAGAATGGTTGACTGATTAGATACGCATTTCCTTATTAATTGCCTACAATCTAATGCTGTTCTCTCTATGCACCCTATAAAGGCTGGCAGGCCCAGACTTAGGAGGACACAATCAAGTCATGTGGCAAAACAAGAGTGCCTTTTCCGTTGGACATTCACTTTCATTCCCTGGGTCCCCAGGGCATAAGATGTTTAGAAACTTTTTTTCTCTAAACATAAGAATTATTGTGCACCACAATTTTGAACTACTGATTTCCATATCTTAAGCAGCTACCAACTTGCCAATTCCCTTTGGGTCTTTTTTCTATTATAATTTTTCCTTCTGTTCCTCAAGAACTGAGGGGGCGGGCATGATTCTTTTTAAACTGATAAAAATGAAACTATAGATGTTTGCCCCCCTGTGTCCATGAGCATGATCTCTACCAGGCCTGAAAATCTGCTTTATATTTTGTACATTTGACTATTTTGTATTTGGCGTTACTTGACTCCTTACGTGCATGGCAATGTATTAAAATGTGGGATTTCTATTACTGTGTAAAAGTGTTTTGATTCTGATTTTCAACATATATCCTTGGCAAAAAAAAAATTACATTGAACTTTTCATTTCTATTTTCTTCAGCTCATCAGCTTTGCAGAAGAGAAAGAAAAGTTAACAGCATTTCACTTTCCCTGTGTTAGCTAATGATGCAATTCATGGTAGAAAATTGTCCTCAATTATGCAGTGTTTCCTGGAGAAATAATATATGCGAAATGAATTGGTGGCCTCCCTCCAACTACCAGCACCCAGAATCCCCCCGGCACCAAATCCCACCGGTTTGATTGCTCCTACTATTGAACACATTAATGTTGAGCACATCTGGAGAAAAGTCACAGTTCTCTTCCTCCCCGAACATGGTAACACACCAGACAGAGACGGGAAGAGAGATCTTCCCCCGCCAATTTGTCCTCGCCTCCCGAGAGTCTTTAGCGTTTACAGCAGCCTAGTTAATGGCATTTCCCAGAGCCTCCTGGGTGCTAGTGACCTCCTAGCTACCTGCCTTTGTCTGTAAAGTCACTCACCTTCGGTGACACTGCAAGGCAGCACTATGGTTAGAAACTGGTGCTCCCAGACAGAGTAGCTCAGCAAGTATCTGGACACCCTCCACTCTCACCCATGTATTTGTAACAGTTGTTTTTTTTAATTTTTATAGTACCTGTTTGCAGTGCATAATGACCACATTGACTTAGGGAGTTGGTACCTGTGCATAACACATCTTCATTCTCTTTCAATCCTCTTACCCTCCCTGCCTGCCAGGTTCTTAAACTTAAGAAAGGAAGTCTCTAAACAATAAGGTGCACCAGATACGAACGGCAGGCCTTTTACCTGCTCTGACCTCCCACACTCACAGCCCTTTGTCCAGGAGACTGTAGCGAGCACTTCTGTACACCAGGACTTTCCTGAGTGATGGCTCGCCTACAGGAAAGGCACCGAGAAATTCTGTGAAAATGAAAGGAGAGCGGCTGGGGATTTAGCTCAGTGGTCAGAGTGTCTGCCTCGCAAGTGCAAGGC